>VWZD01004951.1:51995-68530 GCA_013396695.1 Sakesphorus luctuosus | reverse complement strand
GTCCCATTTAACTTCATTGGCAATACACTGAATTGTCCAAACTGTCATACTGCAGCAATGAAAAGAGGAAGAAAATCTCTTCCTGTCTGATTTTCTAAGGTGAAACTTCCATTGCCCAAGCTGTCTTTGTGCTATGCAGCATTTGACACATTCATGCTTTATCACTCTTATCTGTTCCTTTTTACAGAGAAACCGTGTTCCTTGTTAGACATTTGTTTCTTTTGGAACATTATTCTCACGCAGGTATGATTAAAATGAAAAAGCCTCTTTTGTTCATGTTGGTTTAGGGGAGTGTCTAATGAGCTTCATGCCAATTTTGACTATGCAAAGTTGCACAAAAGGAATTGTAAAACCAAGCTTTATCTATCTTAGCGATGTCCTGCTTGCTAACTAGTTTATTTATTCTACCCATAATTATTATTGGTCATGCTGAAGAGTAGCTGAAAAAAATTATGACTCTAAACTCTACTTGTAAATATATGACCATATTTCTGTATCTAAATTAGGTTTCCCCTTTTTCATCACTAAATTACAGATTTTATTTCATCATTAATGAACGGATTTATCCAGATCTGGACTTGTCTTCATAAAATATAAGGTTTAGGTTTTTTTAATGGGGTGCAAGTGTACATTCTGATTCCTCGATAACAGATCCTTGGAAAAATCACCAAATGCTTGGTTATTTTGCTTCAGGCTGTAACAGTGACTATCTTTAAGCTCAGTTGAAGCTTTGCAGAGTGAAAGAGAACTTCCAGACAATCATTTCCTTGCCTACACCACAGGCAATAAGTGTAAATGGAGCACTCAGAAAATCATCTAGTGATCATTTAAACTAATTAAAATGTGATGAAGACTGTTTTGAAGATCTCAAGGTATAATTTATATTGCAGTGAAAGTCAAAAATCTTAAAACTGCTTTTAATAGGAGTAGCTTCACAGGTCTTTTACAGTTTAACAACTACATTTTTTTTTCTTCTTAATGTTATCTGAGCAGACATTGAAAATAAATGCTATGTTATATTTGTGTCATCACAGAATACAATTTAAAACCTGCTTGCAAAATTTGGATATTTGGAAACGTTGGAACATTTTCTTCATTAAGGAGAAAAAGGCCAGAAATTCATTGGCACAACTGCTTACTTTTATCCCTTAAGACTCTCAAACTGGATGAACTACCTTTTAATATGAGAACTCTAGGAGACAGTATTGGGTAGAACATAATCTACATGGAAATGCACCCAGAAAAGAATAAAAACTTTTACACATTTGATTGTCCTTGATGCCTTCAGTCTTCCATTTCTAATTCTTATAAACCTTTATTTCTCTTTTGTAAGAGAAAACATAATGCTTTCTAGGAAAAAAAAATTGCTTGATGGTAAATTCACTTATGTCAGGGTTCTGAAAGCATCCTCTGCTGTGGAAGCATTGGGCATTATGCCTCTGAACATTCCCATGAGTCGTACTCTCTCAGTGTCCCACTGCAAGAAATATAAAATTGTGTAGTAGTTCAGAGCATAAATGGCTTCCAACTAAACCCCACAAGTCGTGAGGATACAAAAGATGACCAATTCACTTATGAAGTGAAGACAAGACAATGAGAAGACTTCCAATTCCTCACTTTCACAAAAAAAAAAAAACCCCAACCAAAAACCAAAACAACAACAACAACAACCAAACAAAAACCTGATCTTATTTTCTCCTTCATAGAAATGGTATAGTTTCTGGCCCTTTATTCTCTCTTCTACAGCATTCCACAAGCTTTCAAGACCTTTTGTGGAGAGCAGTACTTTTATTTTCTCCTGAAAATTTGAGCTTACTGTTGTCCTGAAGTGGTTTGTTAACTTACTCTTGGGGTTTTTCACATGTCTGTTCCTAGCCAATTTTTATACCTGACAAAGGATGTGCATGGTTGGCTTAGTCTTGTGAAACTGAAGATGTTTTTCCATGGAGTGTATTACATCTTTCTTTTTCTTTTTTTTTTTTTTCTAATTACATTGGATTTTGTATTATTTCTTTTACAGAGCCAGAAATAGAAATAAATTCAATGAGGGCAGCTTTACTTTCTATCTTGGCTTACTTGTAGGGATCTGAAAATACAACAAGTCAGTGTAAAAATGAAAAGGACCAAAACTAGTTGCTACTTTTTGTGTCTGTAAATGTACCGGAACTTTTACATTTGCCTGAACCATGTATTGAACTTTCAAATGATAACTGCATCCTGCTAGTATCAATCTTCCTGGATTGTTTGATGTATGGGCAGTATGTCTTCACCTATTCTGAGTAAACAGAATTTAGAAAATACAGTTAGGTAAACTCTTAAATTATCTACACTGAAAATTCTAAAGGTCACTCAGGAAATCTTTAGATCTTGGGTATCTTATGTTTGATTTAACTCAAAAGAAGCTTACGCTTGGTGCTTCAGTGCGGCAGTGTTGCTGAGAATCAGAGCTGAGATACCCAGAACAAGATTTAAAATATTTTTCTACATCTTTGTATGGTTGCTTTGGTTATTTTTTCTTTTTTTTCATATGTTAGCCTGTCTATATTTGATCCAAGAAAGAAGGACCACATTTAAAATCGAAATGCAGGTTTTCCCCCATTAAGTCAACAGTCTGAAGCCAATAAGCCTGCTGATACCCTTCTATTTCTGTCGCTTCTCTGACTTCTAATTCCCTTGTTTACCTTTTAAACTCTTACTTTAATTAAATTACTTCCCTCCAAAGCTATTTACTCTCATTCACAATGTTAAATCATACTAATCCCTTTAAATATCACTGCATATCATGCTATTCCAGAAGCCACCTCTCTCAGATTATTCAAGGCCACTAATTCACCTATTTTCTGAATGTTGTGAAATTAAACTCAAATGGCAGGAAAGGTATTCTGAATATATTTGCTGCTTAGCAGTGATGGCATTCATTTCTGTAGAGAAACAAACTAGACAAGCATGCAGTTTGAAATACTTTTCTAGTGAGATTATTATAAAATACATGATGTATTTAAGGAATTGAAAAATGTTGACTTTCTGCTTGTTGCAAACACTTCTCTCTGGTGAATTTAAATAGCTTCAATAGTACATTTTTCTGTAAGTCATAATTATTTTTAAAAAAATCTGTTTGTGACTTTTGGACAAATATTACACTTCAATTTTCTGTGCTCCCCAGTAGTTTTCACTGTTGCCTAAAACATTACTTTTATCTTTTATTTCCTGTAAATTTATTGCTCTTTCTTTTTTTCAGTAAAGTAATTCTTGGCAGTTTATGAACTGAGGTTACTTTTTCAAAAGTTCACCAAAAAAAATTAAAGTAAAACTAATAATCAATTAAATTAAAAACAAACAAATTGCTCCACAGCCCTTATTTAAGATCCCAAACTTTGGAAATACGCTTAGTCTCCTGCATCTGATGAATTCTTTCTTTCTTTCTTTCTTTCTTTCTTTCTTTCTTTCTTTCTTTCTTTCTTTCTTTCTTTCTTTCTTTCTTTCTTTCTTTCTTTCTCTTTCTTCCTTCCTTCCTTCCTTCCTTCCTTCCTTCCTTCCTTCCTTCCTTCTTTCCTTTTTCTTTCCTTTTTCTTTCTTTTTCTTTCTTTTTCTTTCTTTGTCTCTCTCTCTCTTTCTCTTTCTTGCTTTCTTGCTTTCTTCTTTTCTAGCAAGTAGTGAGAGAGCTGGGCTTCAACAAGCCATGTCGTTCTGGTTCCAATCCCCACACTGCTGTGTTGGCAAGGGACAAAAAAAACAATTCCACAAAAGATTTTGAAATTATAAAAAACATTTTAAAAAGTCTGTGCTGAACAGACAAAAATTGAAGTACTCTGCCTTAGTTATTGTCTCATAAGTCATAAAAAATTAGGCTGCAAAGAAGCTCTGGAGTTGCAGTGGTCCTTCCCAATATCCTGCTCAGAGCAAGGCACAACTTTGAAGTTAAACCCAATTTCAAAGTCCGACAATATTATCCAGGATCATATAAAGCCAACTATTAACCTCTTCACAGATACAGATTACACAAACTGTGTGAGCAATTTATTCAAATATTTGATTGCACTCATGGTGAAATGATTATTTCTAACATCTAATTGGAATTTGTCTTGTTCCAGTCCGTAGCCATTGCCTCATGACCTTTCATTGTGAAGTTCTAAGAAAAATCCATCTTCTCTATGCCCTCTCTATATCACCCCAGTATCACTACCCAGTCAAAGGATACTTTGTTATAATTCTGCAGTCCTAGACTCAGGTTCTCCCTTGGTGGTGGTGTTGGTGCCACATAATAATAAGCAACCCTGCTTATCAAACCTGATTGCCTTTTATGACAAGGTAACCCACCTAGTTGATCAAGAAGGGCCAGCTGATGTAATCTCTTTAGAGTTCAGTAAAGCTTTCAATACTGCCTCTCACAGGATCCTTCTGGACAAAATGTCCAGCACACTGCTGGATAAACACATCATGTGCTGGGTGAGCAGTTGGCTCACGGATCAAGCACAGAGGGTAACAGTGAATGGGGTAACATCAGACAGGTGACCTGTCACTAGTGGAGTTCCAAAGGGCTTCATCTTGGCCCCTGTGCTCTTCAACATCTTCATAAATTACTAGGACACAGGACTGGGAGGGATACTATATAAGTTTGCAGACCTATTTTGTTAATGCACACCTGGAAATGAAGGAGTCTTCCTCCTCATGCCAATTTTGGGACTGTTCATGCCAGATAAGTGTTTGAATGCAGCCTCTAACTTCCTTCCTGTATTCCTTCCTGTATGGGTCTCAGTGGGTTTTTTTCCTCTCCAAGGCCCACTCCAAAGACTTTTCATTTTCTGTTTTCTCTATTTGATACTACAATGTCTGCTTTCTTACCCTCCTTGTTCCTTCACCCAATGGCCCAGCACCTGGGCAGAGGAATATCCCTCCTTGGGGTACATCTGGATTAGGTCTGCAGCAAAGCAAGAGTGGTTGCTTCAGATGTTACCTGGGATTATATCTGTGAATCATCATCACTTTCACACGGTGTGAAGGCAGATCAGAGGCCCCATGAACCCAGAGGTCCCATGAACACTTAGAACTTTTAGTATTTTAGTCTATTTTCTTTCCCAAATATTTTGTTTATCTGATTCTAGTAGAGTATGAGTATGTTTTGCATTCTTGCCTAACTACAGCATTAATCAGTTTCTAACAGTTACTTTTATGATCTACTGTATTAATAATATACAGGCTTTTTTATGTTCAGTAACTGGAAAAGGGTTACCTGTCTGATTTTTTTTTTCCACTCAGGGTTGACCAAAGGATAGAGAAAAGTCTCTGTCTTCTAGAATTAGACCAGTAACTCATACTTACAGGGTCAACTATCTACTTTGTGTTCAGACAGTAGGGGTAAACATCTCTGAATAACTCACAGTATTGCATTTTTTAATTGTGTTGTGAATGTATTATGAATTGTTCACTTCTTTTTTATTTTTATAGTAAGTTTTATCAATGCATTCTATATATTTGTTGTTCTGGCCATATTGCTATTCCTACAAGATGGTGATCTTCATTCCTGGCATAAGCAGGATGATTCAGCACCCTGGGAGTACCCAGAATACCACTTATCTTGAACTCCTTAGCAGTTCACCTGACACCCATCTGTTACACAGTGAACATAATTTCATCTTCTTTTAAAAAAAACAGAAGTTAAAATCGCAACTCTTTCCCTACTAGGCTTTTTCTAATTTCAATCTTTCATTTGTTCATTTTATTCCTAAGTGACAAACTATATTTTGTCAAGTGAGTTGCATCATAGTTTGTTATATCACTTTACAATAGTTAATGCATTTTGGCAGGTGTAGCCCTTTGGGCCCGTCAGTCACTGAATTATGTTCTTTATAAACTTCTTTATCATTCTGTGCATGGTATGCCTCTTCCTGTAATGAATGCAAAATTGTATGTGGCCAAAAAGTGCACACACTGAAAAGAGGACAAACAGTAAGTGACAGAAAAACTTTGTGAATAATTGGAGAGGTTTTTCTGAAGGAAAACACATTCCATAATAAAATTGTTAACATTTTCAAAGCTCCTGTGATTACTGTTTTCTATTATATTTGAAATACTCATTTGAGTGACCAAATTATATTTGGAACAATATAGATTTAACATATTGGTAGTGAATATTTGTTATAAGAGTGGTTATAGATGCATGATTATTGTTAGGGGTTTAGCTGGGTAGGCCTAAATTTAGGCTTTAGATTTGAGACTAGGCCTGAGACTTATCTGCTGACTTGAGCTGGGCTGGGCCAGCTGACAGCTGACTACTGGCCAATAGTATCCCTACCATATTCTGACATCATCTCAAACTGTAGGAGTTGGTGTGGGAGTGGCTTAGTCAGTTCCTTCATGGCCGTGGTCCCAGAAAGACACACCGTGCCGTCCCAGGAGGGATGGAAAGCCCAGGCCCAGCACCGGCTCACCACCATGTTATCTTACGGAAGTAAAATGTTTGTTCTTAGTCTTTCTCTCTGCTTGGGTCTGTCTCTGGGGAATTGAGTTCTCTAGAGTGATTTGTATTTAGAATAGTGAGATTTGTGTTCGATGGGGAGTTTTTTTGTTATATCTAACTTGTGTAAGTGTGTGTTATATTGTAGTTTCTTTTAATTTTCTCTTTTCTGTATAAATATATATAGTTAGTTTTAAGTTTAACCTCTTTTGAAGTTTTTTTTCCTTTTTCCCTTTTCTCAGCAGAGGGACGGAGGCTCTAACACTCTGTATTGGGCAGTTGGCATTTTGCCAGTTCAACCCAAGACAGTTATATATCATTAAACCTGTGCCAAATGTCAAAATTAATGATTTATGTTATTAATATTGAAATTTCAAGTGCATCTCATTTCTAAAATCTTCTACACAGAAGTGCAAATAGACATAATTTTAACAAGTTCAGACCTGGTTTGGGTTTAAAATGCTGACTAAAGAATCTTGCAGAAGGATTTTCAAGACTGTAAACAAATATTTGTATTCACTATGACATACTAGCACAAACAGAATAATGTGGAGGCTATGCTACAATCATTGCTGTGTGCAGTCCTGAACCATATACTACAACACAACATCTTTTAGATTTTGCATGTGTCTGGGGAGCAAATATTTAGCTAGTCTTGTGCTCTGCAGTAGAAAATGACTATAATTTCTACAGCACACTGTTTCTCTAGATACTGCAATTAATGTTTCCTATTTTTGAGAGTTGTTCTTTCATAGTAAATGATGCAGTGCAGTATGAGTGGCTCAGACTGACACAATGTATCTGTTTGCAATCTGTCAGCTGCAAAGTCATATGCAAAGTAATGAATTTTTGGAAAATACGGCTTTGTGGGTACCTGGCAACCAACCAGGTTTAACTCACTACAGTCCAAGTGGCATCGCCACTGATATTACAATAGTCTGGGCCAAAATTTTCACATACCTAAGCTTTAAAATTTAATGTAGCCAAGAGCTCCTAAAAGTAAAGGAAGCACGAAGTCAAATAGCTTTCAGAGATTTTTTTTTGGAATGTAACCCTCAGGATCAGCTGGAAAATTATGAAATTATTTTGCTAATTTATGTCAAGGTGCTGTCTATAAGCAGACACTTAAATAAGAAATTACCTTCTGTCCAACTCATTTTTAAATTGATTTTAATACAAAAAGTTAAACATTTCTCTTGATATCTCACTTTCCTTTTCTTGTATTTACAGTTAAGTATCATTATATAGAAATTCCTGGTAGTTGATTCTAACCTCATAGTAAACATTAGAAATGTGGAAAGGTTAAGTTGCTATATTTTACTTGAGTAAAACTTTGACCAAATTACTTGAATTAGAAATCTTCCTTATTGATTTGGCTTATTTTGATATTCACATAGCTTTGTGCAAATGAAGTGACTGTATAATTAATCTAATGTTAATTTACTATTTTATCTTTTAACCTTAGCCTAGATTAAAAAAAGTCCAATTCTTCCACTAATTTTCTCAAAATTGTTTTTTTAATCTTCAGCTGTTTTGCACTCTCCATGAAGAATGCCTTCTACCATGCTCATGAAGAAATAATATATTACCACATTTGCTTCATTGTCTTAAAGTCAGAAACTCACTTCACTTATTCATATCTATATCTGTAGCTGTTATCTGATATAAAAAAAGGAGAAAATAGGTAGCTGAGTGAATAGGCAAAAAAGTCACTTCAAATAAAATCTTGTCATGGACTACAGCATTATGTTAGATGAATAGTACAATAAAATGTAATAATTGAGGAGCTCTCCTAGTTACACAAGTGAAAATCTGGAGATTTCAATGACTGCTGTGTGCCTCCTCTAATGCAATATCAGATTGGAGATTAAAACCATTTTAGGTGAATATTCAGATTACAGCTACCACAAAAACCGTTATATCAGATATAGTCTAATCCAGTTGTCAGAAATTTCTATAAGTGAAAAGAGCAACCAAGGTGTAATCTGAAATAATTGTAAAGATGTCCTTTCAAAATACAGTATTAAATTTCCTTTTCAAATCAAGTTATCAGCTCAAGTAGTTTTAACATGTATTTCCTTACAAGCTATGGGAGTTATTTCATGCAGTTGAAATGGCAAATGTGGGTAAAACAACACAATTTCTCATGCTATTTCACCCAGATCATAGAATTTTCTCTGAACTGTCATGAAGTTACAAGTAGCACCACTTGGGCTTTTTTGACAACAAGTCTTATTAACAAAAACAAAACAAACAAAAAAAGAATAAAAAAATTGCTATATGAACGCAGATATATTTTTTACACGTGGTAATCTCACACTGAAGATATAATGTGAAACAAAGAACAAGAAATCAGACTTGTTAACTGTCCTGGTTGCAGAGACGGGGTGGAGCTTTGCACGATGTGGGTGTGGGTACCCTGTTATTCTACACCAGCTATGACATTGCTGGGAGGTGTGATTTTGGAGGGAAGAAAAGGTGAGCACACCCTGCCTACCTCTCTCCAGCAGGAAGGCTGTTGGGATCACCCCTGCAGAACCTCTGCCACTGCTGCCCATCTTCTACCCATTCTTCTGAGATGCAGCTCCAAGATGTGGTGCTGAAAATTGGCACCAGCGCAGGAAGTGCCATGTGGAACTGAGTGCAGGGACAAGATTTGCCTCAGCCAAGTGTGAGCCAAGTCAGAAGGAATCAAGTGGAGCCAGGTGGAGCAGAGCAGAGTGGTCACAAGCAGCAGCACTGGTAGCAGCCACATGGAATCATGCCCAACATCTGAGGTGGTGATGTGGTGCGATACAGATGATCCAGCTTTCAGAGGTTTGTCTATTGTTGTTTTCTGTTGCCTTGGGCTCGGGGATGGGGCAGGGAGCCAGCTGAGGGGAGCACTTACCATCTTCTTTTTGTCTGGGTAAACCGTGTGGCACTGGGTGCAGGAAAAAGCACCATCTTGTCTTGGTCCCAGCTGTCACATGGAACAAAGTCAAGGTGATGAACACCTTTTGTGTGTAAATCTCCTTCTCTTTTTGCATTCTTTTGTTATTACTATTGTTGCTGTTACTGTGCGTTTCTTATTCCATTGCTGTTTGCTTTCAGTAAATTCTTATCTCAACCCCTAGCCCATGCCTTATCACTTTCTTACCTGAAAGGGGCAAGGGGAAGGGAAGTGGCTTATTTGGAGTTTAATTTCCAGCTGGTATTAAACTACAGCATTAGATTATTTGATTCTAAGCGCATGATATTACATTTTAAAAACATATTTTTGTCTAGTAGAAGAAAATTAAGATCTAATTATACTGAGAAAAGGGATAAAAAATAAACTAAAAAAATGGGAACTGGGTTTGCACACATTTATTTGAAACTGTTACATCAGAAGTGCTGTTTTGATTTTCTGTCTCACTATAATGTGAAATTTAGTTCTTTTACTTCATCTTCCTTTGGCAAACAAAATAGGCTTTACTTGCTGTATTTTCTCAACTCTGCCAGAGAGAAAGATTCCTTTCATTTCAGATAAGTTTGGTTGTTTTAGTGGGATTTCTATTTATATATATATGTTTTTGCTTTTTTTCAAGTATACTTATTTGGATTTAATATGTTTCACTTTTCGGACAACCACTCTTTGCTAACATGCCTGTCTTCTTACTTACAGTGTTTCATATGACATCAGCTTCTGCCTGCATTACTTCAGGCATATCATTTATATTGAAAGGTTGTCTCAAGCATATAGACATTAAAAAACTAGTACCATCATTTTACTGGCAGTTCCCATTAACTCAACAGCTGTGCAGTTTTCTATCCTGACATCACCACTGTTTTAGTAGAGATTTGGTAAAAAGACAATACTAACTTAAATAGACACCAGCATACAATGACTATACCAGTTAACCCCTAGTGTGTGACATGTCTTGTGAATGTAAAGAAATAATAAGGTTATGAGAGGTAAATGACCCTTAAAATTCTTTGAGACCATTACCATTGTAATTCGTAAGATATAACTAACACATTGCATAGAGAAACATTTTTCCCTGTGTAATAAATTTTAGTATGATTAGATGTGTAAAATAAATCTAGAAGTAAAGTTCCATATTAAGAAATGATGAGACTCTAGTCCATAATCCATTTTCAGGTGCAGAAGTGTACTGCAAAGTACATTACCTTTAAATTAAACTACCTCTTTTTAAAGTAAAAGCTTTAATGGCACTAGGAAGAAAAATAATTTCTCTAGATAATATATGAGCATTTGTGGAATTGTAACAGTCAATATTATATGGACATAAGAACTTTAAAATTGGATCACAATTTTCTGCTCAGTTCAGAATTCTGACTACAGAATGGCCAGTAAACTAAGTGTTTAGAGTAAAAATTTGAGGAAGAAGGTGAGAAAAAAAAAATCTTTTCTTTCCTATTTTCTCTAAGCTTCTGAGAATCAGAATGTGTCTTGGGTTGAGTTGGCAAAATGCCAACTGTCCAAGAACAGAGAAAAGGCTCTTCTCCCCCCAACCAGCCAAAGGGAGAAGAAAGAGGGAGAGAGAAAAAAAAACTTTGAAAGCCCGGTTTATGCTGAAACTAACTACATGTATTTATACAGAAAAGAGAAACTTAAGAGAGAGCTACAATATAACACACTCTTACACAAGTTTTAACAAGATACAACAAGAAATAACCTCCCACTCCCCAATTAATACAAAGTGAAAGTGTATTACTCTAGATCTATAAGCACTCTCTAAAGACACTTAGCAAGAAACAGAAAGAGTAACAACAAAATGTTTCTACTTCTCTGAACTCAAACAAACTGCAAGCACCGGCAGCAGCAGCAGCAAGGCCTAAGATAGCAGAAAAGGTGTAGCACCTCTTTCCTGCACCTCAGCCATGGTGAAACTGAACTAAGCCACACCCACACACTGGATTTTACTCCTATTGAGATGATGTAAGATGGGGTGGAATAAAAATACTATTGGCTAGAAGAGGTCAGCTGCTCGCTAGCTCAGCCTAGCTGAAGGCAGCTGACAATTTCAGGCCCAAATCTGAACTCCCAGGTCCAAACTTAGGCCCATCAGCCAAACCCATGACATTCTGGCACATAATTCCAGAGATGGTGTTGCATTTAGGTCATTGGTTTTGACACTACCAATGTTCTTCATTAGTTTCTTAATGACTTCTTTAACCTTTTTATACTTACTGACTTCTTGTTAAAATGTTGCAATTGTTCACCCAAGTCCTTTTCATGTTGTGTTGAAAAATACTGCGTTTTGTTTTAAGCTTGCTATTTGGCAATTTCATATTGGGCTCACTGGGATTTTTTTTTCCCAGGTTTTTCCTTCCTATTTTTTTATTATAGCGCTTTCTACCTAGAAAATACTTGTAACTGTCTCATTTAATCTCTCCCACAAAGAAGCTGTTCCATATCTGTGATCATCTCATTATTCCTTTTTTAATTTCCTAGTTCTTTAATATACTTCTTGAAATAAAATATGTTAAGCACAGGGTTTAAGATACACTTTAAATTTCAGTAATAATATCTACTGCTACGAGTACAGGAAACCATACTTTTAAAACCAAAAGCATGGTTATTATCCTCCTTTATCTTGTTTCACAAAGATGCTACTGCAGTGAGTGATAACAGTTGTTCCTTGTTTACAGAACTGCTAAAGAAGAATCATAGCCACAATACTTGTTTTAACAATGTTTATTTACAGTACTTCCAGCTTATTCTTTTTAGAAGCCCGCCATTTTTCTGACGAAAAGGGCAGACATGCATCCTTCAAAGCTGAAGAATGTTAAAATAAAAACTGTGACATTGAAAATAGCCATTACAACTGATCTTCATGGAGGCTCACAGTGCAGAATTAAAAATGGTATTTAGGGCTTTTATTAAACAAACAAACAAACAAAAAACAAACCCCCAATTCTATGGAATTTTTGGGTTAAAGGTAGTTCCAGGGCTTCTTTCTAAAAACATTAAAACAGAAAAACTTACTGTTTTGCGGATTTAATTTTAAATATTTATTTAAAAAACAAACCCACAAAATATTTGTTGTACTATTTTGAAAATATTACCTACTGTACTAAAATTTTAACTCAGATGTGATAAAAACTGTAGTCAAAAATTGGGATTACCTGTACTGACTGTGCTGTATCTAATCTCAATTAAAGCCATTGTGGGTATGAAAGTGATCGTTTATCTTCAGGTTTTTAGGATGTCAGGTTAATGCTTATGGGATAACTTAGCATCTTCATTGTAATTTTCCTCCTGATGGATAACCACAGTTTTTAATGCTGGACATCTTTTTGAGAGTGGACAGCATGAGGGAGTATTTATTTTATTATATTGAAGAGTTAACAATGCTTATATTGTAGAGTACAGAGAAAAATGTCTGAGTGAGGAGACTCAGGAGGACTGAGGAGCAGACCCCAGTGAATATGTGAACTTTCTAGGTTTTGCCTTTTTATTCTCAGGTTGCTTAAGGTATCTGCTAGGATATACTGTTATTAAACATATGGAGTATAACCATAATCACACAATCCCAATCAAATAACATCCCAAGCAGAAAAAGGACTACTTTTCTCCGTGATCTTCATCCCTTTGATCTATTTTACAGACAGAATGCCCTTTTCTAATACTGTCTGTTTCTCAAATTGAGAATTTAACTTAGCATGATTTACCTGGAGAACTATCTATGTTCAGTTCTTTAAGCCTAAGGTTCTCCATGATTTTCTCATTGCCATTTACTTAAAAATTCTTTTATGATTCTGGATATTCAACAGAACAAAGGTCTTCTATTGTTAGCCCTAACACAATACCTCTTTCAACAGATTAGACAGAACTCTTCAGACTTTATTGTAGTATAAATAATAATACAAGAAAGCACTGAAAGCAAATCCCAAAGAAACACATAGTTAATCTTTAAATACTTGGTCATTACATATCTTAAAGTAACTTAACAATATTGTAAATTCATTTCACATTAAGAACTTTATTTTGCAGAGGTTTATGCATAATTCAGCAATATGTTATTGAGAAATAAGACTCTAAGACTAAACTAACTTACTTTCAGAATTTCCCAGACTTTGTACAATGCATTGGATTCTGGAATTTACAGCTCAAATCCATCCCTGATTAGAACACTGAGATCAGCCAGTGTAGTTATTTGATATATGACATCCTCTGTCATCATGGCTAGGCTTCACAAACAAAGATTTGGGAAGGGCACTACCCACGCTTGCTGCAAGCATGCTGGTGGCTAAAAAGGCCAATGTGGGATAGGCAAGTTCCATCGCAAAAGGCACAGTGGAAAGTCTGCTGAGGCGATATTGGTGAGCCACGCTTCTTTCTATGTTGTCTTTTCTTCTCGAGATTGACTCTGTGTGCGTTCTCAAAGGAAGCAGCAGCGTCATGAATGGTGTGTCTCCATGAATCCCGATTGGAGGCCAGAGTGGACCATTGGTGGAAGTCAATATGGCCAAGGCTGAGCTGTGTTTCAGGGAGTCCTTGTATTTCCTCTCCAGAGCTTCTCTCTTGCAGCAGCCAGTGGTGAGTTCACCACAGAGCACAGTCTTAGGAAGGCAGTGATCCTCCATCCTAGAGATGTGCCCAGCCCAGACGTCCTCTGTACATTTAAATAAAGTAGCACTTGACAACTACAGTTCTAACTTTGCAGATGGTCTCTTTTAGAATGGCTTATCAGTGTGCAGAAGTGCCAATATGCCAATGATTTACTCTTAAAGCCAGTTATGGCAACTACTTTCTAGGTGTTCTTACTTTCTAAAGAGCAGGAAAGAGCTACTCAACATCCATATTTCATATAAACAATCACAAGAGAGAAAAACAAACTATTGCATCTTATCAGTGATCTTTATATCAAACTATGTGATGAAGATATAAATAAGGAAAATATTATGCACTTGGAAACAAATTTGCACATTAATATTTCACTTTATTAAGGCTCCTTAAACTTAGGTATTTTCAAAATTTAAGCAAGGAAACCTCAAGTTATTTAATATTTGCAGAACTTAGTTCTGCCCATTTCATAGAAAGTATTCAAAGAATTCTGTTTCCGTTGAAACCTTTGCATGCTGAATGTCAAATATAGGGTATCTGTAAAATATATTATTTAGCAATTGTTTTTCTGAAAATAACATAACCAATGTTTCAGTGGTTTGGAAATCTTTCAAGGCATGTGTGGAAAGGTCTAAAAGGGCTGAATTCATCTCCGGACTGGCATCAATGGAAGAATTGGGTTACTTTAAACTTTATTGAAAAATACAGTTTAGGTTAAACATCTTGTGCAGCAGATATGTCTCTGCTGTTATACAGCAAAGACCAATCAACAATAGTGCATCTGAATTTTCTGTAAAAATAAAATATTCATCGATTCCTGACTCTATACATTCATGTTCTCATGTTTCATTAAAGAAAGTAATGAAATTTTTCCCTCAGAAATTGCTTCCATGATATTACTAAGTTACAGAATTTATTGTCTCAAAACACAGTGGTGTACATACTAACATATTTTTTTCTTTTACTCACATTCTTAATGTCAAGAATAAAGTATTTTATTGTGATTATTCATTATATTTTTCAATTTATTTCAAGTGTGCTTCTGCTGCACTGCTGATAGTCAAATTTTGAAAAGAACAAAAATGCATAAAAATGGAGCAACATAAGAATTAAAAACTCTACCTAAACTGTGGTCATGTTTTCCTTATAGGTAGAGCACATTTCCTCTTTTCAAAGTCATGTTTCAACAATAGTATCCCCAGATAACCACCTTCCTTCCCAATTTCTGCTGATTTTTTTTTATCCTGTCAAGAACTTCACATGACAGTCATATTTGTGGATCAATATAAAATGCTGTAAAGCTGATGACTTTGCTTATTTTTTTTTTACATTGTGGCTCCCTTTGAATGAGTAATGAGAATGACTGGGCAAGAAAGTGAAAATAACTGAGACAGGATTTTTCAGAGTAGTTTTGCAGCAGGCCAGAAGTATAAAAGGGAGACTCAGTAAAGAGATTGCATATAATTTGATTAAAAAGATGACCAGAACAGCATCTCTTCACCAACACTTTGTTCACTTGTTTTCCAGATTTAAATGTTTTCCCTCTTGAAACTGTGTTATTATTTTTTAAGTCTTCTGTGCCACATATTTCTGTTTCTTCAAATTTAATATTTTTATTCTGAAAATTCCTTTCCTCAAAACGCATCTCTTCTGTACAGGCTCCTCCATGGTCCTCTGTTTAACCATGTTTTTATTCTTTTCTACCCTCTCATTTTCACTGTTGCCCTGATGCTTTCTTGTCCTTTTCCACTCACTCCTTTCTCTGGTATTACATGCACTGCTATTCACTTTTGGTGTTGCCATCTGTTTCACCATAGGGTCACTGTTCACCTATGATAAAGACTCAAAATACAGAGAAGGCTCCTTACTGATTACTCAGAACAGGGAAAGAAATATTTTCATGCTGGCAGAGCAAAAAGCATACAGCTGAAATGTTCTCTGCTGCCTCAGTGAGCAGTTAGAGGAAGGACCCACTTTGTATCCCTTTCCAGCTTTGATTGTATCTTTTCTCCTAAATCTGTTCGAACAATAAGCTTGTTAATGCCTTTTAGAGGTAGCAGCTCAAAAGTATTTTTTTCACAGTAGTAGATGGTGTATGTTATGAACTGATTAGAAGTATATATTTTTATTCAAGTCAAATTGAAGGGATCACCTAACTTATTGGGTTGCAGTATCAAAAAAAAATGAAGATTGCAAAAATTGTATTTATTTGGTACTCATCATAGACCTGTCTCGCTTCATGGATGTGTATTGTAAGCATAATTTTGGAGAGCAGAGAGATCACATTTGGTCTAATGGAACCTGACTGACATGGAAAAAAATGTCATTCAGTAGCTGTCCTTCATGTTTCAAATTTGGGGACTTTAATATAGCTCTTAAAAGAAGACAGAAATTTAGTAGAAGTTCAGTTGCTATGTTATATGTTATCAATATATTATGATCTCCCTTGAATAAGTGCATTAGTGTCTGCTATATTAGTTTATAATCCACTGAGATGGAAGTGGTTTAGGAATTGTCTTCTGATGT
>VWZD01004951.1:3595-51719 GCA_013396695.1 Sakesphorus luctuosus | reverse complement strand
AAAAAAATCAAACAAACCAAAAAGACTACAGGCTATACATAGTTATAGCAACAATAAAAACAAGTAGATTATGATACGGTGGTTGGTTAAACACAATGCTGCATTTCCAAAACTAGCTTTTTGTGACAATGGGAACATTTTCTTTAGTATGACAATAATGCCCGAACTTCCTTCATGCAACCATTATCTAATATACTTTCTTCCTCATTCAAACACACTGAACAAGGGTTTTGTAGCCAAAACTTAACACATAATTTTTTTTATAGTTTAAATTATATTAATTTTATTCTTTAAATTAAACATTCTTGTAATGTTACAGATAGTTTGTCTAACATTTTCAAACTGCAGTGATCATGCAGTTTACTACAATACACTGTTAGAGTAAATCAAACCAAAAGTGTGTCCTTGCACTGACTGAATCCAACGTTGGCCAGCAGAGAATGACAACATTCCTTGCTTTCTGCTCTTCATGGTTGTGGTGTGTGAGCTGCAGGAAGGACACTATATTTCTCAGCTGTTTTCCCTTACCTCTGCATCCTTCCACCCAAGGAGAAAGAAAAACAGACTCCTCCCCAGCTGCTGTCACTGCACCACCATCACCTCTTCCTGACTTCTGTCAGTCCCAGTCGCATGGAAACAGCTGTCACACACAGAGGAGGAAGGAGCTCTGGGGATGCGGCTGCTTGTGATGTTCTGAGAGCCCCCACACCATTTTCTGGTTGAGCAATATTCACCTGTGGTAGTGCTAATGGCTCCCTCTGTCTTACACGTAATCACAGGGTAATTAAGGGACATGAATCTTGTTCAACACCTAATGGCTAGTTGAGCAGATGCTAACCAAAACTGCAGCTGGTATGCCAATAAGACTCCAAATCAACCATTATACTTCATAAATAGTGGACAGTCTAGGGTATGCTGAGTTCCCCTGCATAGCAACAGGCTGCACACCAGGACCTCCTTTTGAGTAGAGACGCTTTCAAAGTGTCAGGTATTTGGTAAGCAAATTGGGAATATGTAGGAATTGGTTTACAATATCTAGAAAGGAGAAAATCCTGACAGAAATGGATTTGTAAAGATCAACAAGCCAGTAATGATGCCTTAACAACTGATGTTTTTAATGTTGTTTGAATGTACACAATGTTTGTTAAAATGTCTTTTTGCAAAGTCACTGCTTCTCCTTCCCAGAATACCCTGGTGTCTCAGGGCTCTGGAGGAAGGTTGCGACATGCATGTTACCTGAACCCCTCTCCTACTGAATGTAAATCCCCTTACTCCCATTGGCCCAGAGTCAAATCCCCTCTTGTTCTTTATTGGTGGGTTTTGAATCCCTCCAAGGCCCATATAAACCCCTGACTAGCAATAAACTCTCTCTTCTTCCTCTCCCTCTCCAATGGTCTCTGTGTGTCCTTCTCAGAGGCTCTCAGTGACCACGTGGTCAGGGAAAGTGGGAAGCACATTTTCTCCTAAGTAATGGACTAAACTCCAGGATGAGGAGAGTCATCCATACTGTTGCAGATTGCATCCCTACAACAGACAGCACCAATGAGGCAGAAAGGAACCCCCAAAGGCATAGGAATAAGCATATTGAAACATTGAAATCTTAGCTAAGTGATATAAAAGTCTGCTTCTGCATTTATAATCCTATAGACATAAACCATTGACCAAGTCCAGGACTAAGTCTGAATCTAGGCACACCTAAACTCCCCTCAGAAAGTTTAGAAAGCAAGGAGGTCCTTTCTGAATCTCATGACTCGACAGGAAGATTTCACTGGCAGTTTTGTCTGACCCTCTTCTCCGTGCAGTAAATAACCAAGCGTACCTTGCTTAAACCACTGTCATATTTACAATCATATTTACTGCAGCCTGTGAGAAGGACACCTGTTGAAAAAGCTCATAAAGGACTGTATCACACAGATGGAACTCCACAGCTGAGCAAGGAAAGAGCATGAGGATGAAGGAGTGCCAGAGGCAAAGAGTTATGAATTAACTGTAACTCCCATTCCTCATTCCTTTGTGTTAGTCATGGGAGGAGGTAGAAAAATTGAGACTGAAGTGACTGGGAAGAAAGGCAACAGGAAGATGCTTTTAGATTTGTTCTCATTTCTTTTTAGCCTATTCTGTTATTAACTGGCAATAGACTAAATTAATTTGTAGATTAAATTTCCCTAAGTCTGTTTTTCCAGTGACAGTAATTGCTGAGTGATTTTACTCAGAAGCTTTTTACTGTATTTCCTTCTACTGTCATGTTGAGGAGGAGGAGTGATTGTGTCACCTGATGGCCAAAGCACTATATACATGCATATTAAACAATTTAAGAACAAATTCTTACCTCCATCGTAATATTTAAGGCAAGAGAAGTGTTATCATGGTTTTAATACAGTCTTCAATTTGTAAGACATTTCCCAATTTGTGGACAGTATAGATCCATCTGTCATGCAAGCACAGCATTTGAAGAATATGAATAAAAACTTTTAATGCAGCCAAGCTTATAAACACAATTACCCCAAAGACAAATTTATAGTTTCAGCTTCATGTGAGCAAGTAAAATTAAGATAAAACAGAAGGTGAAATGAACAAAGGGATTTAAATTTTTGTAATGAAGCCGCTAATAAATCTGTTTTTCTCCTCCTCACATGTACAATAAATCCAATGAATAGAGCATTTTTTTTAGGTACTTACTGAAGAACAAAGTAAACCAGGAAGTACAAAGAGGTTTTAGACAGACTGTAGGAGAATAATTTACTGAAAAAATTGGTTGTGTTTTATCATATAAGAGACAACTGCTGGTTTTCATACCTTGATAAATCTAAAATCAAATACAGAATTCAGAATGTTGCCATTTTGTGATAGCAACATATTATTTGTTAAAGGCAAATTGGTCTGTTGCATTCTGTTATTTATTGTATAAAAAAGGGCACACTGAAAGGTATTATAAGAGTAGTAGTTGATGAATTAAACATTAAACTTAAATCTGACCCTTTGAAAAAGCATCTTTTTTTTTTGTTTAAGGATTCCATTTCAGATGTTCAGATCAATCTAATTTCCATTCTTTAAGATAGTATTATTATTAACATTTTATCAGTGAAGATAACAATTACATATACAGAGAAGGCTTTATTTAATTTCTGAGCATTTCCTGTATTCTTTATTGTTGAATTTATGTAGCTTGTAGTACCATTCCTATGATCAAGACAGGCATGAGATGAATGTGGGGGATAATAAAAAGCTTTTTAAATACATTAATGGCAGTTGACAGTGTAGCAATATCATTGGCCTGTTACAGGATAGGGATGGTCACCTCACAGACAGAGACAGAGACAAGGCAGAGGTGTTTAACGATATTTTTGCCTCTGTCTTTGACACAGATGAGAGAGCAAGGGGGTCTCAGTGCCCTGAGCTGGAGGACTGTGACTGCGAGAATGATCAACTCTCAGTCAACCCTGAAATTTTGCCATATCTGCTCCTCCAGCTGGATCCCTGCAAATATATGGAGCCTGATGGGATTCATCCTGCAATCCTCAAAGAGCTAGCTGATGCCATCAGAAAGCCTTTCTCAATGATTCTTGAGTGGTCTTCGGAATCTGGAGAGGTCTCAGCTGACTAGTAGCTGGCAAATGTCCAAATTTTCAAGAAGGGCAAGAAGGAGGACCCTGGAAACTACAGGCCTTACCAGTGCCTGGTAAAGTTATTGAGAATATTTTTCCGGGAAGTATTGAAAAACACCTGAAAGGCAATGCAGTAATTGGTCTCTTCATGAGACGAAAGTCCTGGTTATCAAACCTGTTTTCCTTCTATGACAAGGTAACCCAATTGTCTAATCAAGAGAAGCTAGTTGATGTAATCTTTTTAGATTTCAGTAAAGCTTTCAATACTGTCTCCCACAGAATCCTTCTGAAAAAAATGACGTCAATGCGGGACTAGAAGGGATACTAAACAAGTTTGCAGATGACACAAAACTCTGAGTAGCTGTTGACTTCCTCGAAGGCAGGGAGGTCCTGCAGAGAGACCTCGACGAATTAGAGGGCTGGGTAATCACCAACCATATGAAATTCAATAAGGGAAAGTGCTGGATTCTGCATCTGGGATGGGGCAGCCCAGGATGTTTGTACAGACTGGGGAATGAGATGCTGGAAAGCAGTGCTACAGAAAGGGACGTGGGGGTCCTGTCTGATGGCAAGTTGAAGAGGAGTCAGCAGTGCCCTGGCAGCTAGGAGGGCAACCATGTCCTGGGGGTCATCAGGCAAAGCATTGCCAGCCGGTCGCGGGAGGGGATTGTCCTGCTCTGCTCTGCACTGGGGCAGCCTCACCTTGAATACTGTGTGCAGTTTTGGGCACCACAATATAAGAAAGATATCAAGCTATTAGAGAGTGTCCAAAGGAGGGCAACTAGGATGGTGAAGGGCCTTGAGGGGAAGCTGTATGAGGAATGGCTGAGGGCACTTGGTTTGTTCAGCCTGGAAAAGAGTAGACTGAGGGGAGACCTCATTGCAGTCCACAACTTTTTCTTGAGGGGAAGAGGAGAGGCCGACACTGATCTCTTGTCTGTGGTGATCAGTGATAGAACCTGAGGGAATGGCCTGAAGTTGTGTCAGGGGAGGTTTAGGTTGGATATTTGGAAAAATTTCTTCACCCAGAGGGTGGTTGGGTGCTGGGAAGTGGTCACAGCACCAAGCCTGCTGGAGTTCACGAAGCATCTGGATGATACTCTCAGGCACATGGTGTGACTCTTGGGGCTGGTCCTGTGAAGGACTAAGGGTGGGACTTGATGATCCTTATGGGTCCCATCAGTTATAATCAGCAAATTATCTTGTGGTTGATGCACTTTTGGAAATCATGGGACATGAATTTTTAAGTGTTTCAGCTCAGAAGAGAATAGCAAACTTCTAAGCTATAAAGTGTTCCAGAAGAAATTTGAATGATGTATGACATGTGCCCACTGCTGCTGAAAATAGTTGATGCTAATTGTTTTAAAATGAAATGCGATTTAGCCCAGGGGCCCATAAAGTCCTATATACATCCCCGGGGGGGGAGGAGGGAAAGCAAACAAAACCCAGTTGAACAAAAAACCCACTGAAAACAAACAATAAATGTTACACCAAAGCACAAACAATCAAACCTCAGATCTCTGTTATCTCAAATTGAATACCTAAACTCTTGAACATTATTAGCCTTACTTCCATGAAACTATCTTCATTAGTAAAACCTTATTAATCATCATATTTTTTCTCATAAGTATCTCACCTTGTCAGAAAACTAAGAGAATTTAGCTAAAATTTTCAAAGCACTTTGATGTTAATGTGAGGATTACCACATAAAATTCCAGAAGAAATAAATAATGGAGAGCATGCTTGCTTACAATTACATCAGGAATTATTTTCCATTCAAAGGTTTCTTCTGAAAGAGTTTACATTTTTTGGATTAACCTTCAGGCCCAGAGCAGTTACTAGCATATGTTTTGGCCATAACTACAATGTATTTTATGAAGCCTATAAATTTTTCCTGCTACTATTTTTGTTCACACAAGATCAGCCCATGTTTTTGGTTCTTCTACCACTGATCTCAGTTTTTGCTACAAGGGTTACACAGAGACTTCGAAGTTATTTATGGCTAAGTTTGAAAAAAGTAGATGGCCCTAAATCTTATGAAATTATAAAAAACTCAGCAAAACAAACACACAGCTATTCTTAAAATTAAATTATGTTACAGAAGATAATCAAATGGGTAGGAATTCCAGAGGGGGGAAAAAAATCGCTCAAAGTATCTATATACCTCAACCTGTCTTCACAGCTGCTACCATTTTACTTCCAACTTGTTTTCATAGTTTTTCTTCTTCTTACAAGTTTCTCTTACTCAGAATGCCAATAGATAGTGTCAAGTGATAAAGGTGACTCATCTCATGGTGAGTATAAAGGGCCTAAAATATTATTTCTGATAGAAATGTTGTTTAAATTGAACTGCCATACAGTAATTTAGAAAGATGAGCAGATAAATAAAAAAAATGCATGGCTGCAAACAATTCACAGTTATAGAACCTGAAAAATCAGTTGCATTACAGGTGGCTGAAATGCATTTATTAGTCTCACAAAGTTCATCTAAGTCTACTCATATCTTTGGATCTGACAAACATTAAGATACTGTTTCTGCATTTCTCTGTAGGAACTGAAGTTTTCAAATTTTTGTCACATTTGTGCTACTTAAATGATTATATTGTCTCTGTTATTCAGGAAAGGTACTGTAGGCTCTCAAGATATATTTTTTTAGTCAATGTAACAAATAAATTTTGTTCGTTTATACCCTAGGTGGGGATTTGTTTCTACTACTCTGTTCTAATTCTTAATCAACTAACCTGAAAAACTGGGAGGCAATCCTTTTTGGCTTAATTAGTTTTGGATGCATTTACTGAAAATGTGTAACAGAACATGCTGAAAATCAATTATCTAACAGGCAATCCCCATTGTTACCACATTTAACATAAAAAATGTATAACAGCGAGGATTTCAAAGAAAAAAGTAATCACTGCCTCTCTTCAAAAGTGCATCTCATCCTGCAATTTAAGTAACACTATGGGAATTTCTACCCCTCTTAGTGTCTTGATAACTAGAATACACAATTAACTTGTGTGTTGGTTAATATTTCTGTCGTTATGAATCTAGTTATTTTCTCTCATCTTGCCATGTCAGAAATGAATTTAGTGCTGCCCTTGAATATTATCTCAATTATGGAACCAAAATGCCTTTAACTAACCTCATGAATGTAAATGTTTTAGACAGAAGTATTCATGACAAGTATATAGAAACCCTGCAACACACAGATGTGCTGCTAAGACTCTGCTTTAATTTGGACCTACTGATGACAGATGAGAGCAGGGCTACCAAGATGGTCAGAGGGCTTTGGAGTACCTCTCCTATGAAGACAGGCTGAGAGACTTGGGGTTGTTCGGTCTGGAGAAGAGAAGGTTTTGGGGAGACATTAGAGCAGCCTGCCAGTACCTGAAGGGGGGCCTGCAAGAAAGCTGGAGAGTGTTTTTTGACAAGGTCATGTAGTGATAGGACAAGGAGGAATGGCTTCAAATTGAAAGAGGGCAGATTTAGATTAGATATTAGGATGAAATTCTTAACTTTGAGGGTGGTGAGACACTGTAACAGGTTGCCCGGGGAAGTTGTGGATTCCACCTACCCAGCAGTGTTCTGGGCCAGGATGGATGGGGCTTTAAGCAACCTGATCTAGTGGAAGATATCCTTGCCTATGGCAGAGAGTTTGGAACTAGATAATCTTTAAGGTTTCTTTCACCCAAACCATTAAATGATTCTATGAATTTCTGGTTCTATTTATTTTATAAAGATTTTATTGAAATGTGTATTTTTTCCAATCACATAAGCAGAGTCAGTGTTCAACAGATGCTCTTCTAAGTCCACTTCCTTCTTTGGAAAATCAAATAACTATAAAATATACTTACTGAAGTAGTTAAGCTGTTAGGATAATTACATTTAAACAAGCAGAAATTGTGGTAAGACAACATGTCACAGAAAACATTAAGAGAGATTGATTTTTTATTTTTGCCAGAAGTATACTTTTTAGTTTAAAACAAATTATAATTAGAATGTTCAAACCAAATCACCTCCCAGCAATTTTTTTGAAACATAATTCATATTGAAGAAAGTAAAACATTTATATGAATTAGAAGTCACCAATTAGTCAAAATTATTCACAGGGCACTGATCTGGATTTATTTTTTTGCTTTTGTGCATTTCTGTGAATATGCCTACTGGTATATGTGTGGCTGGGAGTAAGAAGGCAGAACAAACAGGAAAGGATGCAGAGGGTGGGACAGGTTTCAGTCTTTACCACACTATGAAAAACTTATCTATTGTCCCACTCTTGGCTGTCTAAGACAAGAGACTGGGCAGTAAGGACCTATGTTCTTATCCATTATGGGCCATTCTTGCAATCCAATGTGGTGCATATGATTTTGATTAAAAGACAATCTCAATATTTGGAAAGTTTAGAAATTTATTAAAGGCACACTTCATGAGCTTTTCGTTGTAATGATTTTTCTTTGAGAATCCTTCCATTTTACCGATATTCATCTGGTTCTCTTAGGTATACTAACCTTATATTATTATAATGTCTGTCTGTCTGTCTGTCTGTCTATCTACCTATCTATCTATCTATCATATATATTATAGCATATATTATATTCTATTTATCCAATGTACTTCAAATAAGAATTATGTCCAATATACTTTTTAAAGTAATTGAGATATGAATTTTACCGGGCCTGTGTTTATAAAGTGTCAACTCTTTTCAGAAATTATTCTCTAGCTATATGGTATATTCTACCTATATTTTCTTAACATTATTGGAAGCAGGAATAAGTAAAACCTCAGTCATAATAATTCAGCCTTAGATTCACTCCAGAAAAAGACTGTTATTTAAAAAATAAATTCTGAGGCACTTCAGTAATTTATCACTTTCACAATTCAGGTCTACTTAGCTATGTTTTAAGTAAACTGTCTCTAGTGCACTCCAGCCAAATCTCTATAAAAATCCAGAGAAATTTAATGAATTTGCTTACTTTTCCACTAAATAAAGTTTTTGGGTTTTTTTAATATTTTGTTGGCTTCAGTTGAGTCAATTCCTACTCACATTGCCATGTCCTAAGCCGGAATTCATCCTACTATCTCTTCAAAAGAAAAACTGAAAAAGTCTGTTCATAAGATATTTCCCTGCCAAAGTGAATGATAGACCATACCGCCAAATATTTTAGTAGGCATTGTTTTGTTTGTTCTTTTCCCTCAGCTTAGTTTTTATAACATATGGCTGTATACAGAAAGAGTAACACAATCCATGTCTTTGAACTCAAGAGAAACCAAGCCAACATTCTGAGACACTGGGAAACAGCATGCTTAAGACCAAATGAAAGTAATTCAGGAAAATAGAGGAGTGTTAAACATAAAAAGCTCCTTTTAAGAAAATAGGAAAACATCAGTAGAGTAGTATATCTTTCTGAGTGTTTCTGAAAGGTACAGATACCTTTTTTTTTTGTTTTTGAAGGAAAGTCTTGTCTTTGCTTCTGCAGCTCTCCAACATAAAAAAATATATATAACTTTGAAGTTTGGGGTGTGTTTTGATAATTTGCAGAGTCTGCCAACATAGTGAAGGGTAACAGTTCAACAGCAAACATTTTCTCCATCCTTTGAGAAAACAAGCATTATCACACAAGAAGAATGCTTGTGGAATATCTTCAATGGTTTTTAACTGTAGGAATGCAAAACATCACAGCAGCTTAGGCTAGCCACTCTTAGGATTTGAAAGTTGCTAAAAGACAACTGTATTTAAAGTGATACAGATGTAACAACTGTACCATGATGGGTAGCACAAAGAACTAAGCACATCTGGTCTAGTTGCTGAAATAATTTTCAGCATTGCTGTTGAATTCTTTTTGTCCATGATCTATGTATTTCATGCAGGTTTTGTCTTGGTATCTGATATAGTTATTGACAAACTCCTATAGTCTGACAATTTCTACATCCACTAACTGAAAAAAAAAAAAGAAGAAATTATCCATAGTGTCTCTGGTTGTTCATGGAGTGCACAGCTTGCTCCTCAAACTAGTTCTTAAACCTGAACTAGCGAGCTTTGGGACTGGAAACTGTATAGTCATCTTACATACACCACTGACCTAAAGTAAACAATAAATAATGCAGAGGAAAAGGACACCACGCATCAGACCAGTGTGATCAAGCAAATGCTATTTATTACACACTGCACACTGTTTATATAGAGTTAAAGCTACGTTCTATTGGCTAAATTGAACTTCACAACATCTAATTGCAAATCCTAATTGGTTATAATCCATATCTCACAAGTCCAGTGTTTTGGTGAACCCATCCTGACTGTTTTCAGGAACATCTCCAGTGTCCTGTGAGAAACCTGAGGAATTGTCATGAGAAACCTCTGGGGAGTTGCTAAGAACTCCTAGGGAGTGATCTCTCCCTTACTGGACAACAGCAGCTGTGCTCTTGTGGCTTCTTAGCTGATAGCTGCTGCCGTTCTCACAGAATTGATGCAGGCTGGATCATTCATATAGATCTGAATTGCTCACCTTTGATTTTTCTGTACCTACACTGACCCAGCTAATTAGACTTCATATAGTTCCACACTAATGTACCAGAGAGCTAAACTGCTGTCAGAAACAGCTCTAGACCTCCATGAATCTAAAATCTTGTTCTGATCTCATTCATTCTGTACCAAGTATAGATTATACATTGGCATAGGGCAGCTCATATGTGCCATGAAAGTTAGAATTAAAGGTACTAGACTTGGGGGACATAGACTTGTATTTGTTTAGACTGTATTTACAGAAGTACTTATACTTTTTTGCCCTCTGAAGGCCAGAGAAAATTTTTTTGGAAACCAAAGAGGATATTTTTCCTCTTCATAAAAAACTTGTCATTTCATAAGAAAGAGAAGGAAAAAAGAAGAGGATTTACTTTTTCACCTTTACAGGTTGGAATATTGCTACATATCAAAGGATATAGACTGTTAAGCCTGGTATGAATAAAATTTCTCAATTATCCTGTCAAGCAGGACACTTGTGAATGTCTGTGGTTACAGTTGTTGCACTGCACTCACATGTCTCCTTACCTTCTATTATTACAGTAAACAGGATTTTGACTCAGGTTCAGGTTTATATGGAGATCATTACTAATAGGTCAA
The DNA here is from genome assembly GCA_013396695.1 of Sakesphorus luctuosus. NCBI lineage: Eukaryota > Metazoa > Chordata > Aves > Passeriformes > Thamnophilidae > Sakesphorus > Sakesphorus luctuosus. The sequence continues at coordinate 41,000 of VWZD01004951.1, read as the reverse complement.
TGTGAGTATGTGAGAATTGTAAATTAGCACTGATCTTTTACTTATGAAAGAAATTATCAATTTCTAGCCATAACTTTTGGAAGAAACCTGGACTATATTTATTGCACAAACTTAAACCTTTTGTTATGTCCATCATTCTGCCAGTTTTACATTCTATTTCTACCAGATCCTAAACCTCACAGGCAGATCTTTAATGTCAGTCTCTTATATCAGACACTGAATTGTTTTGAATAAGGCAAGTCTTTTCCATTCTGCACTCATACAGGTAATAAAATTTTCATTTAAGACTGGATGTACAAGTCTAAGATAAAACAAACACATGTTGTTGCGTCCCATCCCATTGATAACCAATATAATTTAGTCTACTATCATACAGTCAGATAAAGATCATGGAATACTTGAAGAAAACATACCTTTAAAATGCCTGTCTGCATACAAGCCAGGGTACACTCTAATAAATACAAGGCACAGAAATGTTATTTAATAGTGACATTTCTCTTAAGATTTATTGTTAGATAGGTTTAGAAATCTTATTTAGTTTCCAAAGAATACAGGGTTTTAATTCCACATATGTTACTCAAATGCATTATAAAAATTCTAAGATAACATTTATGAAGCTTTAGGAATTTTTCCTAAGGTTGTGCTGAGAAGAAAGATCTTTGAAGACTACAGTAAGCCAAGAACACATAACTTCAGGTAGAAAATGGTAATCAAAATATTTATCACTAAAACTGAAAATCTTCATCTTTCCATATTTCCTGTTCTGTTTAGAAAGTTGCTTTACAGATCAGGTTCACCTCAGGTCTGAAAAAAACAACAACAAAGAATATTCCCACTGAAATGGAAAATAAGTTCTACTATTGTGTGGGGTTTTTTGTTATTTTCACCCTTTTGTTTTTTTGTGACAGACTAATGCTGTTTTAAAAAGCATCTGAAGGTCCTGTGCTTCAGCTATGCAGCAGATTCATCTATCCAACAAAATAGCTAAAAAAGCTGTTCAAAGCCTGCATAATACGTACAGGTCAAGGGTAGACAGAATAGGAAAGGAGAGTTTTAACCAATGAGATTGTTATTAATGACCTCATTATGCAGATCTTTCCCTCAGCAGAGCTTGGTTCCTGAGTCTTGAAATTCTCAGCTACGCATGCATGCAGGATTTTTTGCACTCACATGTGTTCTAAAGTTTCGAAAATGTCTTTGATGCATGTTGGTTTATGTTTTTACAAGTCTGCTTCTCCTTGGTCATTTGTGTAAATCTATTTACAGATCTTCATTCCTTCAAACTTGTCCTAGTTCAGCAGATAGGACCAGTTTATCACTGTGTGGGGGAGACCAAAGCTATATATTCTACCCCTCTATTCATTTCCCAAGAACAATGGACCATTTGCAGCAGCCCAGGGCACACCCGATTACTCAGTGTGAGCTGAGTGTGAAAGACACCTGTGAGATAAGAGCTGTGATAACTCCCCTCCAGGGAGTTGTTAGCACCTTCACACCCAGCCTGAGGTGTCATATCTGCTAATCCCAAAATACCCCATGACTCACAGAGTCAGATCACCCATTGTGTAACTCCCCGCCCTGGGGGAGGTACTGGATGCCCCCACTTGGACCTGAGGGTACATAACCTGGGGATTTGAAGACCTTGGGGAACCACTAGCTGGATCCAGAGGAGGAGCAGGACCTCAATAGGAGGAGACCACCATTTTCAAGCAAACTGAGACCACCACTCTCGACCAGACTGGGACCATCATATGCATCAACAGGTTGCTCACTTCCTTTTACTTTGGACTTAAGGAGCCATGTGGGGTTTGTACCCCAGGGTGCTGGGTCGTACTTCTGGGTTTTGTGGGTTAAAACCATTTTCTCTTTGTAGCATTGTATTTATTGTAATATTGTTGCTCTGACTGATAATCTGTTTTGAGTTGAGTTTGTTTCTCATGCTGGTTTACATTTAAACTAGCACAAAACTTAAACATAATTTTTCATAATTTGTTTCCTTTTGGTTTTATTATTTTTTAATATATAAAGGAAATATTTTTTCTTTAATTTTTGTTTCTGTTAGGATTGGTATAAACTCTCTACGATAAATCCCAGTGTATCAGTCTCCAGTAAACTTGACTATACTACTATAGAAGAAGCAACCTAGTAACTGATCTACTACCTAGTAACTTTTCCAAAGTCAATTTCAAAAAGGATTCTTTTTGTTTTACACAAAAATATATCCTTTCTTCACCATTTTATCTGAAAGCTAGAAGTCTGAAAGTGGCAAAATTTCGTACTGAAGTTCTTCAGTAGACTCCCTCCATCAAGCACCCAGGCAAGATAATCATTTACTGCAGGAGTTAAGATTTTAGTTAAGTGAAATAGGCTAGGTCCCAGCTCCCTGTGGCTGCCTGAAATGCCTCTTCAGCCAGTGGGTGATCTTGCAGCAGCAGCAGTTTCTTACTCTGCTGGTTACAACTGAGCAGTTCCAATTAAGGAGGAGGATTATCCTCTGCATGGGAGCTGGTGACATCTCTAATGTCAGAATCTTCACGCTAGTCACACACACACAAAAATAAATTTGAAGACAAAAAGCACTGGCCTGATTGCGCTCCAGCCAAGAAAAAGGAAATGGCTACCTTGGATGATTAGCAAAAAGTGGCTCTGAAGGTAGGAGGTTGTCATAGAAGATAGTTGGCATATGTTTCAAATGTATGCCTGTGTATGTGTCTTGACTTGAGAATGTTATGGTACCTTATTGCATGATGACTGTAAGACCCAAAGCCCAGAATTATATATGAGGAAAGAACAACTAAAGATAAATAAAATAAATAAATATGTAATTTTTGTTTGCCTTTCATGGGATGGAATGTCCACTGCAGGTGAATGCAATTCTACAGTTGCTAGTGTAGTCTATGGAAGACTTTTTTTTATGTACAAGAAAGTTACTTTGATACTGGGTTAAAAGATAGTAAAGTTATTGTAGAACTGCTCAAATAAGGCTCCTCTAAAAGTGGGCAATGAAAAACTGAATCAAATGAGTCACAGCAGTTGTGTCAAAACAACCCATCTCCCACAGATGATTAGAACTGGTAACAGATTATCAATGACAGAAGCTGTGAAGCTGCTGCACTGATTAGATGGCAAGTACCACTAGGAAAAAAAGAGAATCCTAACCAGCAAAAAATCTAAATTAATGTCAAAGTCAACCATGGTATAGGACATGATATTCCAATGACTTTTTAAAATGATTGCCCAGCTCAAGAGTATCCAAATGACATGAAGTACCAAATTCAAATCACAATTACTTAAAAAGCATTGAAAGCCATTTAAGCAAAGAAACTATTTTAAATTTGAACTGACTGTAAATAAAATTGCACAAAATTTTAGAACTTTAACCATGGTGTGAAAAAAATGGTTTTTAGCCCTAAAGAGACACTAAAACTAGTTCTATATTTCACAGGCACTTCCCACTTTTGACTAATGTTGTTTTTAGTGTTTTGTTATATTAAAAGTAGATTTTGTTAGTTGAAGCAAAAAGTATTCAAAAGAACCTATCTATATATTATGCTAGTGCATTTATTTCATATGGGTAAATACATTTTTAAATGGGTGAACAGATTTTCATTTTTCCTGTAAGAATAAGCATGGTTACTAAATGAATGAATTCATTTCAGCCTAGAATTTCTAGACTAAACATTGCCCTAGATACTCTGTTAGAATCATCTTTCAGTGATGGTAACTGCAGAGGAGGATATAATGCAAGTGACAAGTATAACAAACATTCATAGGTAACTTTTTTTTTAATGTGAACAGGTCTTTTAAACTCCAAAGGACTAATATTCATACATAATTATGTGCATATACTTGCAGTTACAAAAGCCTGTTATAGACATGAGAGGAATGTCATTATTCTTAGGCTGGTACTAGAAAATGTTTCATGTCCCTAATTAAGCAAACCTTCCTAAGAGTTTTCAAAGGGTATGGTTCTGAAAGAAACAGGGGGTGGGAGGTGGTGAGGATGGGGAGAGGTAGAATGTATTGGAGAGCTCAGTTCCCTTATTGCAAAGGGCAATGATTGTGTGTGTAGAAATGCCAGTCTGGTTGAATAGTTTGTAACCATAGCAACTCAGCAGAAGACAGCAGAGAAAACAGAGTAATAGAAGTCTCCTTTCTCCAGATCGCTGCAATGGAAAATGAGCAAAAAGAAGAAAGACTGCAGAGACTTCTCCTGTCCCAGGAAGTTTACAATGTGAATTTCAAGAGTTAGAGTTATTCCTTTCTATCGTCTTTTGATGAGTCCTTAAAAGTTGATTTGTCAACTTGTTGTTTGATTTGTTTTGTCTGGAAAAAAAGTCTTATTTCAAAATAATGTAATTAAAATATTTGGATGGAGGACATGGGGTAGAAAGGCAGAAAGCATTTAATTACAGTGAATATTTATGCAAAAGGAATTTTTTCAAGTTTTTAGAGCCAATGAAATATCAGGGTACTATTTTTTTTCAGCCATGAGATACAAACTATGTCAATATGTGTGGGGTTTTTCCTGTAAAGCAGTCTTCAGAATTAAAATAAGCACTATAGTTTGCTGTCTTCTATTTGTGTGCACAGAATTCTTTACTTCAAAAATTTTGGAAAATATTTTTAATAGGGAATTGCTTTTAATAAGCTGATTTTGTGAGCTTTTATTACTCCAGTCAGTTATATGGAAGGTTTTGTATTTTTTTCATTCAAGACCTGGCAACTCAAAGGTTCCAATAAGAGATGGAAAAAAGTTTTACATATCAAAATCTTTTGCAGCTTTCATAGAAATAGTGAATACTAGCTCCTAATCAACTCTATCCACCCAAAGCACACACAGAGCAGACACCTGTAAGTATAGAACCACTAATGGCTGAGGTTACAAACTATCTCTTGAGATCATCTGATCTTACCTTGCTTAAGCTGGGTCACCTATGGCTGGTTTGCCAGGACTATGCATGCTTAGGTTTTAATACCTCCAAAGGATGGAGACTCTGAAACCTCCCTGGGCAATCTATCCCAGTGTTTGACCACCCATTAATGAGACCTTTTTCTTGACCCTTCTCTTCCACAGGCTGAACAGTCCCACCTATCTCAGCCTCTCCTCATGTGATTGCTACTCCAATTTCTTAGTCATCTTTTTGGCCCTGTGTCGGATTTGTTCCAGTATGTCCATGTCTTTCTTGCAAGGGCACCCCAGAACTGGACACAGCAGTTCAAGTGCATCACCAGAACTGCACAGAGTGTAAAGATCAATTCACTCCACTCACCAGCAATGACGATACTCCTCCTACTGCAGCCCAGGATGTCTGTGGTCTTCTTTGCCACCAGGATGCACTGCTGGCTGATTCAGCTTGCTGTCCACCATGACTACCAAGGTTCTTCTCTGAGGTATAGCTTTCTAGCCAGTTAATTCCTAGTGGGCACAGATGCTTGGGTTTACTCATCCTCAGATGCAGGACTTCACATTTCTCCTTGCTGAGCTTCATGAGATCCTTCTTGCCTCAGTTCTTCAGTCTGTCGAGGTCTCTCTGAATGGCAACACACTCATCTGGTATATCAGCCACTTCTTGCAGTTTTGTATCATTTATTAACTTGCTTTAGGGTGCACTATGTCCTAGACTGCATGCCCTTAATGAAAATGTCATACAGTATTGGCCCCAGGATCAAAACCAGTAACTTGCCACCACCTGAACTCTGTACTACTGATAACCTTCTGAGTCTGGTAGTTCAGTAGTTTTTTATTCATGTCACAGTGCACTTACCTAACCTGTACTTTTTCAGCTTGTCTATAAAGATGTCATGGGACACCATGTCCAAAGACTTATTAAAAGTTGAGGTAATTGAAGGAAATTGGCAGTGGCATTGCAGTGACATCAGCCACCACCCTCATGTTCCACACACAACTTAAACTTCACTTTAGTAGGAATAATGTTGTTATGGTTATTACCTAGCTCTTTTCAGTCTCTTTTTTCTGCTCCCTGCTTTCTTCAGAAGTATAATCTGATTATGTTATTGGATTTAAAGATGGGGAGAAAAATTAGGCAGTACGTGGAAATTATTGCTTCTGATTAATACAAGTAATAGTAATCTGAAATGTCCACCTTGAACATTTTCAGCAGAATGCAGGACAAGTCCCAGAACTAGGAAATAAAGAAAAATAAATGAAAAATCTTTAAATTTCTTTTTAATTAAGGAAATTTTTGACAACTTAAGTCCATGCATGTGTTTTCTGCATGGAGAGAATAAGGTTGAATTAGTTAAGTAATGTAGCTCAGTTGGTTAAAACTTGGTTGTAATAATGCCAAGGCCGTGGGTTCAATCCCATATATGGGCCATTGACTTAAGAGTTGGACTCAATGATCCTTGTGGGTCCCTTCCAACTCAGAATAGTCTGTGGTTCTGTGATTTAATTAATTATTTCACAAATAACCTGTTCTGGACAGTATTTTGAAATCTAAAGTATGCAAGCCCTCAGTATTAAAAAAAAAATAATGCATAAGATCCAAGGTACATGTAGCAGTGTTTCAGTTTTTTCCTGCGCTTTCATAACTCTTGTGGAGTCATGGCATTAAGCTGAAAACCAGTGCATGACTTAAAGTAAACAATATACTAGGTATTGACTAAAAGAAAAATAAACATTATTCAGTTGCCTTTTAATTTTGAATCAAAATAAGATATTTCATGGCTAGTTATGGGGGTGGACTCTTGTTGCCTCGTTGATGCTGTGTGCTGAAGGACTCTGCAACGAAATGGTGCTTCTGCCTGGTTTAGGACTCTCAATCCATTAACCCAGGAGAAGTGTGTGCTCAGTGCTCAGCCTGACCATGTGGTCTCTGAGAGCCCAAGGAAGGACACAGAAGCCACAGGTCAGGGCAGGAACAAAGAGGAGGTTTATTCAAGGGAACAGGTTTATATGGACTTGGGAGGAATACAAAAGCTCCAGTAAGGGACAAGAGGGAAGTCTGGCTTCAGGCCAATAAGAGTAAGGGGATTTACATTCAATGAAAGGGAGTTCCAGATCACTATCTGTGTCCCAGCCCCCTGGCCTGGCAGGGGACTTCTGGGAAGAAGACAGTGACACTGCAGTTTTGCATTCAATACATTCAAACCACATTAAAAACATCAGTTGTTAAAGCATTCTCAGTGGATGGCTGCTTTTCTTCATCAGCCCGCTTCTGGCATGACATTCTCCAAGCTATGTATTGAGAGTGCATTGCTACAGCTAGTTCTTACTGAAAAAAATTCTGCAATGTTGCAAACTTTTGAAGCCAGGACAGTATACAGAATGGGGATGAGATTAGAGGTATTTGAGGTATACCAGAATCTGTTCTCTGCTTTATCAGCTGCCACCCAGCTGGGGCTCTTTCCCTATTTTCCTTTTTTGAGATATTGAATGTGGATATTTTGTTTAGAAAAATATATGTAGCATTCCCTTACCTTCTCTTTCCCCACTCTCCCTCTTTCTCAACGCACAGCTAAAACAAGCTTAAATTCATAAAGAAAGTGTGGACCATTTTTATCCACTGAGCTGAACATGTATGAAATACAGGTAATATTTCTGAAAATACCAGCAGTTTAATATATTAATTAGTTCAGTGTTTTGTAACCCTTCATAAGTACTAAAATGTATTTAAATTTTCACTGTACAAACACAAAGTTACAACCTGTCATGCAGGGCAGCATAAAGAAGTATTTGAACTCTATAGTTCAGGTTTGACTATTTAAAGTGTCACAATCTGTGTCCATGTTTAAGAAATGCCCATATGAATACACATTAGAAGCAGAATAAGGCAAAATCTAGACAACTGTAATCTACCACATCCCATATCTTACAATTGCTGATTTTTGAGCTTGATACAAAATTGAAACTTAGGAGGAGATAAAAAAAAACCATCAAGAAATACAAAATTCTTTTGGGAGGAATTTGGCTTCACTTCCACACAAAAGTCATAGCTATATAATGAAATCAATAAAAATTTATCAGTGTGGAAATATTATTGCTGCTAATAGTTTTCTTACAAATTTTGCTTTGGATTTTCAGATGGATCCAGTTTCAGATAAAAAATGTTAAGTTTGGACAATATCTATATAGAAACATAAATAAGCAAATTTTCTGCCAAGTGTTCTGTTTGCTAGTCTGGATTTCCACTGATATACTGCTATCAGGACCCAAACCAGCTATGGACTTCGCAATATAAATTTATCCCTAAAGACCAGTGGGAACAGAAAAAGTATTTTTAGAAAATGAAAATGACACTGAAGTGAATTTTTCAGCTCTACAGAGAGGAGAATGCTTATGATTGTGTCTGCTAAGAAAAGTCACAGCAAGAGAGACAATAGGTACTTTGTTTCATTTTCCATATACAATTCAGTGTCTTTTCTCTACATTTGCACCTGTATTTCCTTTTCTAACAAAACTTTTTTAACAAATTCAATACCCAAATATCACTATGAACTGTCATTTAGTATCTGAAAACTCATGATTCCTTTATTTTTCATTTAGAACTTAAAGGATATGTACCTCTGTTCTATTACAGAGCACTGTAATTACTCGTATTTGGAAAGGTACAACTACACAGGCATAACAGACCATAAAACTTTTTTTCTAAATCCCCCAAGCAAGCTGACAGGCCATAAACATTTCTTCTATATGACCAACTCTATTTTTTTTATCTGAATCTGAACATAGCCAAGTTTTTATGAGGTTCAGGCTTCCACAGTCAGGTGACCACAGATGATCCACCTTCCTCAAGATATTTGAATTTTCTCAATAGCTGTTAGTTCTTGAACCAAAAGGAAGAAGAAAGAGTTGTGTCAGTAAGAATGCTCTGAATGGACAACTCATGTGTGAAGAGCCTCCTATGTGCCAGGACTATACTCTGATTTATTTCAGCACCAAGGAATGCCTTTGAAATTTACTGTCTGACACATTAGAAATACACTTTGTAACAACCTCCTGTACTGCTCAGAAGGTCAGGATAACTCCTGGGAATAGGTTGCATTGGATTTGCATGTCAAGATTCTGGTAATAGTGAGGAGGAGGGTTGGTACAGGGGTGGCTTCTCTGAGAAGCTGCTGGAAGCTTTCAGCATGTCTAACAGAGACAGTTGCACCTGGCTCCAAGAGGGACCTGACAGTGGCCAAGGCTGAGCCCATCAGAGATAGTAGTAACACCTCTTCGATAACATATTTAGAATGAAACCCCCACTATTTATCGAGAGTAGCTCTGGTGAGAAGAAGAGAGAAGCAAGAATATAAGAGAAATAGCTTTGCACAAAGGTCAGTGAAGAAAGAGGTAGGAGATGCTCCAAGCACAGGAACAGAGATTCCCCTGCAGCCCATGTTGGTGTAAAATCATTCAATCCTAGAAGATAGAGTGGTTTGGGTTGGAAGGGGACCTTGAAGATCGTCTAGTTCCAACCACCTCTTACTAGACCAGGTTGCTTAGAACACTGGACCTGGCCTAGAACACTTCCAGGGATGGGACATCCACAACTCCTCAGCAATCTGTTCCAGTGCCTCACCACACTCACAGTAAAGAACTTTTTCCTAATATCTAATCAAAACCTACTCTCCTTCTAATCTGAACCCATTTTCTCTTGCCCTGTCACTACATGCTCTTCTAAATAGTCTTGTCCCATCCTTCCTGTGAGTTCCCTTAAGGTACTGGAAGATTGCAATCAGGTCATCCTGAAGCCTTCTCTTTTCTTGGCTGAACAAGCCCAATTCTCTCAGCCTTTCTTCATAGCAGAGGTCCTTCCTCCCTCTCATCAACTTGGTGGCCCTTCTCCGGACTCACTTCAACAGGTGAATGTTCTTCCTATGTTGAGGACCTCAGAGCTGAATGCAGAACTCCAGGTGGGGTCTTCCCAGAGCAAAGGGGAAGAATCACCTTCCTTCCTCTGCTGCGCATGCTGCTTTTGATGCAGCCCAGGATGCAGTTGGCTTTCTGGGCTGCAAGTGCACATTCCCAGCTCATATCCAACATCAGTGCACATTCCCAGCTCATATCCAACATCTCATCCACCAGCACCCGAGTCCTTCTTGGTAGGGCTGCTGTCTTGGGTTGAGCTGGCAAAATGCCAACTGTCCAATAACAGTGTTAGCTTCTTCCTTCCAGCCCTGCAGCTCATGAAGGTCCGCAGTAGAGTAAAGACCACCCTCCATCCCATGGAGAATCCCATACTGGATCAGGTGGATGCCTGAAAGAAGGCTGTGACCGTATGAAAAGGCAGCACTGGAACAGGCTCTTGCCAGGACCTGTGGATATGCCTTGGGGGCATGGCTTAGTGATGGATTTGGCAGTACTGGGTTAACAGTTGGGCCCAATGATCTTAAAGGTGTTTTTACCAATCTAAATGATTCTATCATTCTCTGCAGAACAGCAGAGCTATACCATCTGTTCCACTTGTCTAAATACAGTAGCTCAAGGGGAATGTACATCTGTTCATTTATCAGATTTTACAAGTACCTGTAAAACAAAATGTTTTGTCTGGCTGAAATCCCTGTCTCCAGCTCTGGATTATTTTTTTCTCAAATAGCATTGAATAGTAAATAGCTGATCTCAGCAAGTCACACTCAAGCCACCAAGACTCGAGGGACTTATTAGTGAAAATAGAACTAGACAACTAACAAATTCCTAGAGTGTATGCTCAAGCCAAGAACAGTACTATATACACCCATTACATATTTATTTTTCAGATGGAAAATACACTCAGCAACTCCCATACCTGAAAGAAATATTTACCATTTTCTTTCTGACAAGAAGCAGTATTCTCTCATATTGTCCCATCATCTCTCTCACGCTGCAAATGACATGCTAATAATGAATCACATTATTTGCACTGCAGTGATTTGACTCAAGTAATGGAAGCACAGATATTCTGAAGGGAGCTGAAGGAATTGAGTCTTAGATGTTATTGGGAAAAGAAACAATTACTGGCATTTGGCAGCTGAACTTTGCAGTTGAGCAGGAAATATAAAGAGGAATGCCTAAATTGGAGGCTACAAACTATTTCTAAAAAAAAAAAACAACTATCACCACAAGAAAACTAACAAAAAAAATTGTCATATAAATTAAACATTTACATTTATAGTATAAGGGGAAAATATAGAAAGCAAGAGGAGAAAACAAAACTTGATACATTTGCAACTGTAGTGGGCACTGAGAACTTACACTGTCTTTATCAAATGCAGTGATACCCACAAAATCAGGTTAAATAATCTTTACATAGCAGAAGCTAAGGGAATAGAATATGGGGGAGTTTTTATGAGAAAATACTGTGATACAAATCTAACTGGAATAAAAGTACAGCACCAGAGGACTAAATTATTCAATAATAATTTTCAAAATGAAGGAACATATCAAAGATTTAAAAAAAAAAACTTTGAAAAAATAGATTTCTATGTGACTGTAAAATGCTGTTGCTAAGAAAGTACACAGCTATTACAGTCCAAGTCTTATAGAGAAAGTTGTTGCAGACAAATTATGTATATGAGCTCTCCATTCTCATGGGTGCTTACTGCAAAACGGAAAGGATTAAGAAATAATTTGCCAGACCCTTGTGTTTCAACCAGCATTTCAGCTATCTAAGGACAGTACCATTGCTTCTTAGGCAAGGTACTAGAAATATAGTTAGTTGTACCAGATGTATGTTAAAGCTGAAGAAGATGTAACAGAAGGATAAAATACCAGAGAATTGTGGAATCTTGTAGTTTGAAAGGGACTGCAGGGAGGCTTTCACCTGGGAGACTTCATAACTGAAGACCAAGGCAAAACAACAGAGAACAGAGTATCTCAGCCTTGTCTGAGTCTGTTGTTACTGAATCACCCATTCCATTCTTCAGTGCTCCCTGATTTTCATGGCTTAGTCTTTTTTTTTCAATAATGTAGCAAGAGAAGCTTTTTTATTGTCTTCAATATCCCCTGCAAGAAACACCTCAATTTGAGTTTAGACTTTCAAAACACCAGCCTTAGATGCCTGGGTAGCATTTCTAAATTCTTCCTTTTGTTATCTGTCCCTGCTTCCACTTCCTGCGTATTGCATATATAAATGGAGCATTTTCATAGCTTATGGATTTTTGAAGGTGAGAAGGCAGAGAGTTTTAATGAGTAGACTAAGAAGCAGAATTCCCTGACTGATCTGTCGCAAACTGAATTTGTTGGCACAGGAGTAATATTTTCATACAGCCTATCATACAGGACAGAGAGACTTATGAGAGATTTGTATTTATTTAGGATGATATTAGGTTCAGATATGCATTCCAGATCACATGGATCACACCCACTTTTAAACACATTATGGATTTTCTCTTTGTGGAAATGGAAGCAGAAAAAATATGTAAAGTTTATTTTGGAGAGAACTTCAGAGAAGTTAATGATTGTTCTGTATGTTCATACTAGATAAAAATCACTATAAATTAGAAATGATCTTGCTTGCTGTTGGAGAGAAAAAAATTCTAAGTTAGTAATTTGCTAAATATCAGATTGTTTTTATAATTATTTTATTAGTGTTGTGGATTTACCCTGTCTGGATGCCCAGCCCCCATCCAATCTTCTCCATTACTGCCCCTCCTCAGATGGGCAGGGGAGAAAAAATATAAGGAAGAGCTCATAGGTCAGGATAAGGACAGGGACAGATCACTCCCCAGCTACTATCATGGGCAAATCAGACTTGACTTTGGGGGGAAAAATTGAATTTATTAACAATCAAATCAGAGTAGGATAATGAGAAATAAAACCAAATTATAAGAACACATTTTTATTTACAAACTGCTCCAGCGTGGGACCCTCATGGGGTCACAAGTCTTACAAGCGAACGTGTTCCTCTCTCCATATGTCCACAGGTCCAGCCAGGAGCCTGCTCCAGCATAGAGTTCTCATAGGGTCACAGTCATCTTTTGGACATCCACCTTTTCCTGTGTAGAGCTCTGCCAGGGTGGCAGGTGGATTTCTGCTCCCACCTGTACCTTTATGGGCTGGAGGGCACAGCTGCTTCACCACAGTCTGCACCACGGGCTTCATGGGGAACCTCATCTCCAGTACCTGAAGCAGACCCTCCCTTCACTCTTCACTGACCTTAGTGTCTGCAGACCTGTTTCTCTCACATATTCTCACTCTGTCCTGGTTGCTGCTGCATGGGTTTTTGTCCCCTATGTTATCCCAGTGGTGCTACCACCATCACTGATGGGCCCAGAGGTGAGTTCACCTTGGAGCCAGCTAGCATTGGCTCTATCAGACACAGGGGAAGCTTCTAGCAGCTTCTCATAGAAGCCAGCCCTGTAGCCACCACTAACAAAACCTTGCCATGCAAACACAATACAATTATATTTTAATAATGATGATTGTCATACCATCTCAATCTGATATAAATTTCCTATTAATGTAAGTTAAATATAATGCTTTACTCAAATAGAGATTGAGAAAAGCTTAGTGAATGAATACTTGAAGTAGATGTCTATGGTGTTGGCTTCTCTGAGAGATTCCAGGGCAACGGTTATTAACATCTCAGTGTCCTATTACACCTGAGAGTTGAAAAACCCAAAAGGATGAATATGGACAGAGGGATGAAGTTAGTCTTATTCTATTTTTGTGTTCTGAGACTTGGTTGAATAAATTGTATTCATTCAGCTATAATGAACTGTAATTTATGCTCTCATTTCTGCTGATATCAACTTTTAAATTCGTGCAATAATTTCAGACTATTCATCTGGGCAAGTGTAGCAAACTATCAAGTGTCTAACTGATCATTTCTAAGCAGATTGGAAACAGCATGGATTCAAATTTGATAGTATTATATTTTAAATAAGCTTAATGATCTAGGTAAACACAATTGGAGGTCACTTCCAAAACAATTTTCCACATCACTCTCCTTAGCCCACACTAAGATCAACAGAGAATGAGGTCCTACTAAGTCTATAAGGTTTCTACTTCCTCTCATTTACTAGACAAAGTGCCTTTTCCATGAAAAAATATGTAAAGCAGTTATAACCTTCATAAATGGAAAAGCAAATCACTCGTCAAATATCTCACATACATATTTATTAATGACCCTGATGAGTTTGTGGAGCTTATCAGGTAAGAAAAAATTCTCATTTAAAATTTGCTATGCTGTTTTGTGAATGGTAGGTCTGTATACAAGATGAAGAAAACAAGAGAGGTAACAGTTTATGAAATGTCACTCATTGTGTGTCATAGTATGTCACTATTCCACTGTATTGATAGCTTCAGTATCAAAACAGGCATGGAAATGAACAGCTCGAGAGCAGCCCTGCCAAGAAGGACTTGGGGTGCTGGTGGATGAGATGTTGGACATGAGCTGGGAATGTGCACTCACAGACCAGAAAGCCCATTGTATCCTGGACTGCATCAAAAGCAGTATAGGTAGCACAGGATGGTGATTCTGCCCCTCTGCTCTGGTAAGACCCCCACCTGGAGTTCTGCATTCAGCTCTGAGGTCCTCAACATGGGAAGGACATTCACCTGTTGAAGCGAGTCCAGACAAGGGCCACCAAGCTGATCAGAGGGAGGAAGGACCTCTGCTATGAAGAAAGGCTGAGAGAATTGGGCTTCTTCAGCCTGGAAAAGAGAAGGTTTCAGGATGACCTGATTGTAGCCTTCCTGAAGTGAGCCTGCAAGAAAGATGAAGGGAAAATTTTTACAGGGGCATGTAGTGTCAGGAGGTGGGGAAATGGCTTCAGACTGAAAGAGAACAGCTGTATATTGGATGTCAGTGTGAGGGTGGTGAGGCACTGGAGCAGGTTGCCCAGAAAAAATGTGGATGTCCCATCCCTGGAAGTTTTCAAGGCCTGTTTGGAGGGGGCTATGAGCAACCTGGTCTAGTGGAAGATGTTTCTCCTCATGGCAGGGAGAGTTGAAACTAGGTATTATGTAAGCCCCTTCCAACCCAAACCATTTTATGGGTCTATGATTGTGTGATGAACAGTCTATCAGATGCTGAAAGTGGAGAGCACAAGTTTTTTCTGTCTATCTGTGTGTCTGTCTGTCACACTGAAGTTTAAAGTTGCCAAAGGAATTATGCTCAAAGAAACAATCTTACTTTATCTTAGCAGAGATTTTGTACTGGCAAAGGTGTCAGCTATAGCAGATAAAGGAAAACTTGGAACGATGTTGAAATGTAAAGGCAGTAGTCCAAGGTATCTGCTTCTGAGAAGAGCTAAGGGGAAAAAGGGAGTTTGTCAGGGGCAAAGCCATCAAAGGTTTAAAGTCTAAGGACATATACAAAGAGCAGTCCTTTTACAGCAGTTCCCAACTCAGTTATGCATGTGCCCAGGCCTATTTATGCTAAATATTCTTTCACAAAACAAGAGTCTTATAAACTGTAATAGTTTTGCACAGACTATATGGTAGAAGATTATGCCATAATGCCTCAGGGTTTGTATTGCCCTGCATCTTTACATATAAATGACACCTATATATATATAGTTTCATAAAAAATAGCGTTCTAAAAAATGCCCATAATTATATATATAGTTATAGTTACATTTAAGACTTCTGAAAAGTTCCATAGTTTTATAAATCCTCTTTTCATATATTGTTTATGGTTATTTCTACTTTAAGTGGAAGTAATGGTCCTAAACTTTGCAATTTACAGAATCCAGTATACCTGTAAATTCCCTGGGAAATAGAAGTTGTTGCTTTAACTGTATCTTTTGCATGATCCTCAAGTTAAACTCTGTAGATTTGCACCTGTTTATGCTGTTTTATGAAATATTGAAAACAGATTTAACTTGAAACCAGCTCACATATGAAACATATATTTGTCTTATGGAAATATATGAGAAAAGACCTAAAAAGAAAAAAGGAGAAAATGTATGCATTTTGAAACTGCTGATTATAAGGGTCTGTTTATTGCTACCAAAAGTACCATACAAAAAGATACGTAACCAGAATTAACTAGCCTGGGAATTCAATAACTGCAGACAGTGCATCATAAATGAATGTAGGCTGTCCTGCACTTACCAGCATTAATGCCGACTTCAAGCATTTTAATGATCAGCCTAATATCAGATGCCTCACAATTTGCGGTGTAATTGTCTTCCTAGGCAATTGAAGAGTCTTCCACATGGCTGCTGGCTTTCTCTAGTTTAGTAGGAATATATCAAATGCTATATGCAACACAGAGAAGAATCACTTTTGTCAGCGATAAAAATGGATATAACTGGTATAATTCACATGTCCGCACCTTACTGAAGAGAAAATGGATTGCATATATTTTTGAAGAGAATGTGATTTAGTATCAGAGCAGATTGTTATCCTGTTTATATTTCTGTGGCAGATGCACCATGAATCAGATGGGCTACTCTGCTGGAGAGCGCAGGGCACAGGGTTGTTCACTGAGGTGATGTATTCAGTCAGGAATCCCTTGAGCATGGAGCAGAAGGAGCAGAAGGGTAACAACAGGCTTCAGGGAGTCTGATCTGAGCAGGCTCCATCATTCTAGAGAGTCTCTCTGCAACAGAGAACAGAATCATAATAGATTTATTTGTAAATTTATTTTCAAGTCTAAAGGAAAATATTTCAATTTTCAGTATTTACAGATCATGCTCTGAAATATTCTTTTTTTATTCTGTTAAAATCTGACTTTAGAGATTGCAAGCCTTCAGTGTTTCATTCAATTTTATTGAGTTCCAGCACCCCACTATCCATCACTGTCATCTGGGAAGGTGAGAGGAGAAAAACATATAAATACACATACCCTCCACTCACTTGTCAGTCCCACATACATCTCTTTAAAACCGTAATTTCCTCAACCTAATAATAGACTAAAAGACAATACTTTACATGTAATGGCTAAATTGTAGCAGCAAAGTGCAGTGAATAGCAAACAAAAAAAACAGCACTCCCTTCTCTAGGAAGGGTGACAGGGAGCACTGCAATGATGATGGTGGAACTGCTAGCATTTAATTAACAACTCTGACAAGCCCAGCATCCTTAACTGAGAAAAAAAATGTGGAAGGAATTCTTCCCATCCCATTCAAGTAGGATCTTTAAATATCTTTATACCTTCTTATTATTATTCTCTTTGTTTTCACAACATGAAGGGTGTTTCGTGTATTTTGAACATGAACCATACACTTGGCTTCTTTCATCCCTTCCAAGATATATAGATTAATTCTTACAAAAAGGATTATTTATATTTTGCTTTATTTTTTCACTCTTTTATTCATTTTTTTTGCTCACTTTTTCCCCCATATGCTTATTTCAGCTGGGGTAGAGTTAATTGTCTTCACAGTGGCTAATATGGAGCTATGTTTTGAATTTGTGCTGAACACAGGGTTGATAATACAGAGATGTTTTTGTTATGGCTGAGCAGGGCTTACACAAAGCCAAGGCCTTTTCTGCTTTCTGTACTGCCATGCTAGCAAGGAAGTTGGGGATGATGGGAGACTGGGAGGAGACACAGCTAGGGCAGGTGATCCCACTAACCAATCGGATCATATAACATCATGCTCAGAATATAAAGCTGGCTGGGAAGAAGAAGGTGATGTTTGGAGTGTTGGTCTTCGCAAATAACTGTTACATGTGAGAGGGCCCTGCTCTCCTGGAGATAGCTGAACACCTGCCTGCCCTTGGGAAGCAGTGAATTAATTCCTTGTTTTTTCTTTACTTATGTGTGTGGCTTTTGGTTTCCTTATTAAACTCTCTTTATCTCAAACTGTGAGTTTTCTTCCTTTTGCCTTTCCAATTCTCTTCCCAGTCCTGCTGGTGGAGTAATAAGTGAGCAGCTGCATGGAACTTGGTTCGTGGCCAGGATTAAATCACAATACCCTGTTTTCTTCAAACAAATTTAGTACTTCCAAGAAATGCCATTTAAGAAATAAATTATATGCTTTTCCAAATAGCATTATATTTTTCCATAAAAAGGAGTAAAAACAGTTAAAAAATACAAGGTTCATTTAATTTCCAGATACTTATGAATATTTCTGTCTTGGCTACCACAAAGACTGAGATTGTAAAATAAGTATTGAGCATACTTTTCTGAATCAGAGTCACATTAAGAACAACAGAGCAGTCATTAGCTGGTTTTGTACAAACAGTTAATCTTCAAACAGAAAAGAAGTTGTTATGTTTATCATACATTTGTGAAATTCTCCCTCCCCCTCTTCCCTACTGATACAGAATCTGAAAACTTGCAACAAGAAAACTTGGAAATATCCAGAAGAAACTATCATAGAAATTTTTCCTTTGTCACGCTTGATCATCAATCTCTCACTGCTGTTTCTAGATATCCGTAGAAGAATCACAGACCTTTTTTAGCCTTGTTTGATAGATCAGCACTTCCTATAAAAATAACAAAAACAAAGATCTGTTGTTACTGTTGGATCATTGTTAATACGAAAACCTAATTCAGTATTTCAACTGTAAATGCACCAGAATTACAGTTCGATGTAAGTAAAATCAAACTAATGTCATGTAAATTTGACAATTTTTCCCTTCAGCAAACTTAGATCCACTCATGTGCATATTCTTGGCCTTTAAAAGTTTTGAACCTGCATTTTACAACAGACATTTAAGCATTACAATGTTTGAAAAAGGAAGTTTTCTTAAAATCCTATTTAAAAAAGTAAACAACAAAGGTGGTCTCTGTCCTGGCCTGACATAATAGCCGTGGTCATATGTTTATTTTCTGTCTGGAAGTATCAGTGTGTTCAGTTCATGATCTATCATTCTGTACATAGATGTTTGGTTAGAAAGAGGCACTTATGAAGTCCAGTATTCCCTGTACTGCATACACTACAGATTTTTGTCTGCTGTGAATAGCATCAAGTCTGCAGTTCTTTGTCAATGTTATGTGTGAACCCGAGTTGCTGGGAAATTAGGGGAATTACATTGTCTTTGATTTTTTTCTGTCTTTGAAATCAATAAGAATTTTTTTCTTTTGATTAATTATTTTTCAAATTATTTAACTTTCAGTATCTTTCTCCTCCCCTCCCCTTACTTAAATCAGCAAATTATTTTTCTGTATGGAAAATATTTCATCCAAACAAGTAGCGTTTTTTCAATTTCTATGCCAAGAGGCATAGGTTACATAATAAAATGCAAATAAGAAACCTGCTGAAAAGTGTAAACCATTTGTAAGAGCTATTTTCAATATGTAATTTGTAATTCTGTCAGTACTATGAATCTGTTAATTTATATAAAATAATTTAAATACTAAAGATACAGCCTAAATTGCACTACATATTATAGTGGAAATCAATGCAACATACAGTGTCCTAAAATACTTTATTTGCATTGCAGAATTCACTATTTAAAACAGAAATTCTGCTTAAAAGAAATTTAGAAAAAAAATCTCCAGAATAATGTTAAGAATAATTACTGGAACCGTGTTAATCTCATAGTAATTTTGTATGCCTTTTCTCAAAGCACATGATGAGAAAGTGGTATTTACTCCTATCATCTATGACATATAATAAAAAGTCCAGAAAAATTGCCTTTTGTTTGTTCCGTGCTTCTATCCAGCTGAAGATTATGTCCATCAGCTCTGTGTTAATTCTTTTCTACCCCAGGACAGTAAGGTCTGCTTTGGCACCTTATATTGCCATTAAATTCTGAATGACAAATTGAAATGAACTTATAGTTGGGAAAAAACATGTTATTCTGATTCTTTCTTCCCTTTTTGTTTTCCTTTATCTCTTTTTTCTTCTCATTCTTCATCTTCATTAATTCATTCTTCATCTTCACTCTTTATTTGTTCTGCCTTCTGTAACCAATATGTAATTAACAGTCAGACCAGCCTTGCAACTCAATTATGTCTCAGGTGAGAGGATCAGCATATATTTGGGCAAGAAAACTAACTATTGGCAGGATTTTTGCTCATTGCAGCACACAACTTTTTAATTTTCCCTTTTTGAGGCACAACATGTTTGATGATGTTTAGGAAGATCTTGATGGTACCCTGTGTCATGATATATGATTGCATAAGAGACAATGACCTACATGTTTTCTGTTCATGATGTTCTTTGAGCATGGCTGTAGTTTACAACGTCTCCAACAGGCTTAAGAAGAACCTTGGGGTAAAAGCATCACTGACTGGGCTGTAACATACTTGGCCTTAAACTTCCCTTAGCTCTTCCACCTGCTTGGACTGATAGGAGCACTCTGTGCATACCTGGTGATAGAGGTTGAGATTCTGACCTGGTCTGAATGCATGCAATAAAGAGTATGAACTTTAATATGTCTATATTCCAATACAAATACGGCTCCCATTCTCAGCGAACAGCAAGATGTATGCTGAGTCTGCTCAAGCACTGCGGCTAAACTTTTGGCTACTGTACATACTCCACAGATTCCCTACGATGTGAGTACTCTTGTTAGTAAAGGAACAAAGATCCGTATTTCCCCCTCCAGTACCCCAGGCACTTTGTATTCCCAGCTGGTATGTGACAGTCAGCACTGAAGAACTCAGCACTGCTTTCTGAGATAAAGGCTTAAAGGACAATATGTAGCACTAGTCTGTGAGATGTATCCTTTGTGTCTGCTCTGCATGAACAGAACATCCCCAAATGGCTCACCTGCCTGGTAAAACTGAGCACCGGAATATAGCACTGTAGAGGAAAACATCTTAGCCTGCAGCATTTTAAACCTGTTAAGACCTTAGATAAAAGCAGGAAGGCATAGAGTCATTTACATAGCCAGGCAGCTGGCATGTCATAGAGAGCTCTTGCTCAACTACAAATGAGGGACAAAGACCTTCAAATATCTATAATAATTAAAAGTCTGAGGATGTTTGATCTCATGTAAAGGACAAACATAACAGTGTAGCAGAGGATATTTGATAAACTCTGCCTGATCTTGCAGAATTGCTGACCTATGCTGTTATGAATGTCTTTTAACTGTAATTAACATATAACTCATACAAATATTTTCTTTCTGCTGTTGCTATATCATTGTTATTTCCAAACACATAAAAAATCGCTGAGACCTCCTTATGTTCTCAACAGATAGGGCTCCAATAAGATTTATTTTATTCATTTATTAATAGCCTGATAGCATAATAGGTATAAGATACTAAAATATTTTTATTAATCCATTTATGAACACATTTTGAGTTCTTCAGAATCACATAATAAATTATAAAATGTCAAATGTAAATTTGTGTTTATTTAAAAGTAATGATATACACAGCAATTTTATATGATAATATTTTATACTTTCCTTTTTGCTGTGTACATGTCCAATTTTATTAGCATGATATTAGTAATTTAGACATAACTAGTTTGAAGTGACAATGTGACTTGATTATCCTTTTGCATGTGCACTAACACTTTGCAACTGGACTGTTGTCTCTTCATAGTTATGTAACATTATGTTGCAAGGATGCTAGTATTGGATTACCTATAATCATCTGCAATGCCTCCTTTCTCTGTTGGAAAACAGCTCAAGCAGCAGGGAACTACTCAAAGGTATCACAACAGACTTTTTCTACATTGTTTTAAAAATTGACAATTTTATAGGATTGGTTCTAATATCAGAGATAGCGGCCCACTAGGTTCAGTAGTCGTGCAGCCATGTAGAGTGGAAACTTGTGCTATTTACACAGATGAACTGAGCTCAGAAATGTATAAATATATTGAAAGCATTGCAAGCATATTAAGGAGTGTCATTTTCTTTCATCACTTATAACATTACAGTGGTTCTGTGTCTTCAGAGGTTTTCTAAACCTTGTCTGATATTTCAACTATAATGAATGCATACCAGAAATACACGCAGTGTTTTTGCATGTGTGCTACAGAATCAGTTTCATCATAACCTGTGAAGACAGAAATGACCTCAGTACTCTTACTTCCTACATATCCCTTTCACTAATCCAGCAGCTGCACTACATGACTTTAACTACAAAGATTTTTTAATCTTTGTTATCACTGCTAATGTTTCCCCATGGATCATCACTCATTTCTCCTGGAAATATAATTTTGCTTTTCGCTATATTTCCAAAAGCACTTTTTTCTATACAGAAGATTATGGGAAAGATGTCTGTGTAAAGTGTAGGAATTTTGTTTAATTCTGTCCACCTTTTTCTTTATTTAGAATCTATTAATTCAGTGACAATTTGAAAGGTTAGTTGTAGACACACAGTGTATGACTGAGCCACTGTGCAGTCAGTATGTTTTCCTAGTCTCTCTGATATAGAATGTCTTTTGGCTGTCCTTTGCCATTATTTATCTTTCAATACAACTTACTGTATTTGATGTCTGATGTCTAGATAATTGGCACAACTGCTGAACATTATCAAGTACCATGTCAATATTAGTAAGACCCTACCAGAACTGATAGAGTATGGTCTGAACGGTCCAATAACATATTTTCAAAGTATTTGAACACATTATTCATTGATATATACATTAATTCTTAATCAAAATAAAATGAAAATATAATACTAAATGTATTAAAAAATATTTAGAGTATTATATCTTTTCAGTTGCCAATTTTTAGCCTCTTATAATAAAATCAGTTGTTTCACAAGAGCCAGAAATAAAACCATACAAATTGCACTCTTCTTCCAATTTTTTGATAATTATAATCGTGTCGGAATTTTCCTTTATCTGTTGCCTAAAATTGAGGAAAAACTTTCAAGACAATATTAGTTTGGGTAAAGTAGAGAGTAGTTCTCTTACTGAAAGCTTTGGAGTTTACAAATTATACAGACATGTGCTCAGTATAAGGGTCTTCCAAATTTATAACACTAATTACCATAACTAATGGTTACATCCAAACGAAGAACCCCTTATCCCTGGTACCACCCTTGTGACACCTCCAGAACTGCCCTGTTGGAGCATCTCCAAGGGTCCTGGTTCTTCTGTCTTATTTTGACTACAATATGTCTTGTTATTCTAGTCCTGGTACCTGTGTCCCAAACCTGATGTTCTGGCTGCTATCTCACCCTTGAGACAGAAATTCAGGAATGTAGCACAAAGCTAGAAACTGTTAGCTGCTACCTCAAATGTGAGAAACTATACAACTATATAAAAATCTACAAATATATAAAATCTTAAGGCATCAATCAGCCTAAGGTTTTAAGTCAAACTAGTCAACCTCTAGATAGTCACCTCCTTTACCTTTTCAGAGTACTGATACAATAATTTTCTGTCTTCTGGTAACATCAGTGGGCCAGAGTCCTCTTAGGAATTTTGTCATTCAAGTTTTTGGAGACAGCTAATTAAAAAAAAATAATTTGTGGGATTTTATTTGGGTTTTTTGTGTTTTTTTTTTTTAAGCAAAATTAAGATACTGACTTATGCCTCTGATCATGTCACCATACATAGATGATAAATTCTTGCATCAGGCTACAGGATGGTGAAATGCCGGAAATCCACTTGATGTGCATGTCATTCTCCTTGTGAGAGTCTAGATGGATAAAATCTTGGATCTGAGAAAGGAAGATATGTAATTATGTAACCATTAAAAATGTGTAAAAGGGACACAAAATTGTTTCCAGAGTTGCCCTAAGCAGGCTAAGACATCACTTCCATCAACAGTTGTGCACAGCTCTGAGACCATACAATTGTATGCACTGGGTTTTCTGTGTTTATTTTCTTCCTGGTTTAAAAAGACACAGAAAAGGGTAGAAATAAGATGCTGCTACTAGTAGTAAAATAGTGCATATATATTATTGTTAAAGAGCTTATGGCATTGTTATGATTGTCAACTTTTTTTATACATGACTGATATTTGTTTAGTCCATTTGCTTTGTACTTTTATCTCACAATGAACTAGAATGAATGTTCAGATGAACTATACTCCTGAATTTTGCAATTGTGTCTTTCTTCTTGAAGTGTTACTCATTTCTATTCAAATCCTTTTCTGTCTGCATTTTTCCTAATAGTCAATTTTTCTTGGTTTTGAGAAGTGATATTGAAAAACATTTAAAGAGCAATGCAATCACCAGGCACAGTCAACAGATGTTCACAAAGGGAAAACCCTGTTCAACTAATTCGATATCCTTCTACAATAAGGTCATCTGCCCAGTGAAGGGAAGGAAGTGGCTGTCATTTTTCTGAATTTTAGTAAGGCTTTTAATATTGCTCCTCATGACATCTTTCTGGACGAGTTGACCAGCTGTGAGATGAGGAGGTACAGAGTGTGACAGGTGAAAAACCAGCCAAATGGCAAAGCTCAAAGGGTTATAGAGAATGCAGCTATGTCTGCACTTGTGAACAGCCACCAGTTGTGTTCCTCGGGAATCAGTTCTAGGACTACTTCGGTGTAACGTATTAATACATTGATAATGTATTCATCAATGATCTAGATGCAGGATTTGAATGCACCATTAGTAAATCTGTTGATGATACAAACTGAGAGGTGCTGTTGACTCTCTCAAGGGAGTGCAGTCCCTGGTAGAGTGATCTAGACATATTAGAGCATCGGGCTATGATTAATGGGACAAAATTTAACAATTACAAATACGAGATATAGTAATGCTGGGCACAAGTATAAACTTGAAGGGGATTGACTGGAGAGCAGCCCTGTAGAAAGGGTTCTGGGGGTGCTGGTCGGCAGCAGGCTCAGTATGATTCAGCAATTTGCCCTGGCAGCCAAGAGGGCAAACCACATCCTGAGGTGCATCAAACACAGTACATACAACCAGCTGGTCAAAAAAAGGTGATTATTCCATGGTACTCAGCATTGGTGCATCCTCATCTTGAGAACTGTGTGCAGTTCTGGGCCTCAGCATTTGAGGATGTAAGGGTCTTTCAGTGAGTCCAAAGGAGAACAAGAAAGCTGGTGAAAGGGCTGGAAGATGAGTCCTATGAGAAGTTTCTGAGGACTTTAGGTGTGTACAGTTTGGAGAAAAGCAGACTGAGGTGTAACCTTATTGTTCTCTACAACTTCCTGAGGAGTGCAAGTGAAGAGGGAGATGCTGAGCTCTTCTGCTTGGCATTCAGTGAGAGGATGTGTGTGAATGGTTTGAAGCTACATCAGGGGAGATTTAGATTTGACATTTGGAGGCATTTCTTTACAGAGAGGGTGGTCAGACACTGGAACAGGCTTCTTAAGGAGATGGTCAATGCCCAAAGCCTGTCAGGGTTTAAGAGGCACTTGTACAATGTTCTGAATAATATGTTTTAACTTTTGGCCAGCCGTGAATTAGTTAGGTAGTTGGAGTAGATGATCCTTGTAGGTCCCTTCCAACTGAACTATTCCATTCCATTCCATTCCATTCCATTCCATACGTAAGCCCTTCTGCTGCACTACATATCCATTTTTTGTTTATACAGTATTTTCCAATATCAAATATTACCAAATCATGAATATTGTTATCTATACTCGGTGCCATTACATCCAGAGTGATGACAGTCTTTCTCAGATGTATCTTGTGTTACGGTGTCTTTGTTATTTAATTTCTCATTGTTTCCTAAAATGCTGGGAAAAACTTTCTGAGACAACATTACCTGAGTAAGATAGAGAGGAGTTCTTTACTTATAGGTCTTTAGGTGTACAGACTGTAGAAAGTATGCAAAGACATGGGCACCCTTTCTCCAATTGGCCTTCTTCAAGCAGGACTTGAGGTTCTTCATGGCTCACCTTGGGGCAGGGGCAAGCCCCCCGATATGTGGACACGCACTGTAGATGAGCACTAGACTTCACTTCTACTCCACTACTACTCCTCTAGACTAGTACATGGGTCTTACTAATTTATAACACTACTTAATTATCATAACTGAAGGTTACATCCAATCTAAAAACTTTCTACTCCCAGAACCTCCCCTAGGTCTACCCCTCTGGATTTTGAGTTGGAGGTCTCAAGACCCCTTACTTCATCCATCATCACCATCTTCACACCACTTTCCCTTACTGGATCTTCTCCAAGGTTTCTGGGCCTGCCTTCTTTCTTGTTTTGACTAAAATGATATCTCATTCTACTTCTGGTACACATGTTCCATACATGATGTTTTAACTACTATCTGACCCTTGAAACAGAAAATCCAGGAATGTAGCATGGAGGTTGGAAGCTGTTAGCTACTACTTCAAATGTAAGAAACTACCCAATATATAAAAATCTACAAATATATAAAATTCTAAGGCAACATCATGAGTAAAACAATACAGATGGAGGAAACAATATGTTGCTGTTGAATGTTAAGGAAACATAGGAGACATTACAAATAATAAGTGTATGTAGAGCTATGAGGATGTATTAAACCAGGTTTAAATTATTCGTACTAAACAAATGATGGCTTTGAGAAGTGTCACTGCAACAGGAAAATAAAAAGAATATTGCAAGACGTGGGAATCTGCTGTATATTGCAGCAGAAGCCCTAACTTCCAGTATCTAGTATTGTCAGATCCTCTCAAAGTCTATCTAACTCTGTAGAGCAATTACATTTCAAATGTAAAGGACTGTTCTGGACTTTACTTTCTCAATGCACCTCTAAAGACCAAGACCCAGTCTTGTTTTGAAAACAGCACTTAACAACAGTCTTAACAACCTATGGTTTTATGTTTTTAATCCTCTTTTTCATCAACTGTCTTCTGGACTTCAGATTTAATATTAGGATCTGAATTGTCATTTGTTAAGTATTGTAAAAATATGTAATTTTTATTAATAAAATTATTGTTGTATTTGAAAATAGTAAACAGATTTTCCAACACCATTAATAAGTTGTATATCATCTATCTAGATGATACTGCTTAAACTTTTAAACATTTCCATAGTAGGTGCAACTGGATATAACATGAGTTCTCATTCACTGGACAGTCCCAGCCCACTCCATGGTGAGTTTAAGAAGTCACAGCACAGTTTGATGGAGAATTACTACTGGCCCGTGTAACAGTGTTATTACTTTCCTGTAAGATTGGGTTATAGGCCTCAACTCCTGTAGGAGCTGCACAATAATATAATTAATGACACTTTGGACATATTTGTGAGATACCACATTGACTGCTTTCTTCTAACCTCAATATTGCAGCCAGGTTTTACTACAGCAATTAAGGTACATTTAAAGAATCTAGGTATTGAAGTGGACTATGATTTGTCTTAGGATTTTCCAATTATGTTTATATTTTTAAAATATTTTCTGAGTACTGCTGTAGACACTTGACGAATGCTGACCAAAGAATAAATGATCCACTTCGCATCCAGTGGAACAAGGGCACAAAAACGAATATTTACTGAGGCACCACACGATACTTATAGAGGTCTGACGGGAAGCTACTGGAACTTGGACGCGATTGGGTGAGGGTAGGGATGGAGCGGGTAACTGGCAACAGATGGGGAAAAACTTGTCAAATGACAGGAGAACTAACCAATAGGAACCCAGAGATTGGGGCAGAAGCAGAAATGGTAGGAGGAGCAGGCGTGTTGCCAGTGGCTGCATCGGCAAGTCGAGGCAGAGCGATTTCCAAATGGAGCTGGCATGGCCCAGCACAGCTGGGAACAGTCCCTGGCAGTTCCCGGAGACTGCCGTGTGGCAGCAGTGGCTGCAGCAACGACTGCAGCAGCAGTGCGAGGCAGGGACGATCCCCTGGGCAGCACAGCCCCAACCCGGGAAAGCAGCCCCCACGGCGCAGTGACTCATCGGGGACAAATCAGCAGGGGGAATAAACATGAGGGGATAACAACCACACAGGGGGATGCAGAAAACTTTCCGAGCCAAAAACCGTTCAGTAAAACACATAACTTTTAAACTTCAGCTGTGAAAGTCTCTCATATATGCAGCTGATCTGGTCTGGGCTGCTCCTCCTAAGTCCATTTTTTCGTTCACCCACAGACACCCATGAAAATTTTTTAAGGCACTGTAGTTCCTTAGTTGACAGTAAAAGACTCAAGGTCAAAAAGGCAATCCTAAATGTAGCTTTAAGATTGAGACAGTTTTTATACATTACTTCACAGTTTTCTCATAACATACTGCATTTCTCCATTTTATATTAGTTGGTCACTGATGTTTTCTGGTTTACATCTCAAGCTAAATCTCTCTATCTTGTTTGTGGTTACACAACAAAAGTAAAATCTATTTGCTTTTAGAACAGATGGGAATACTATGTAAATGTTCATATAGGTTATTTAAATATAAGACTTACAAAAGGCACAGTAAGAAAAAACTAACTTTGCATACTGAAAACAGTGCAAGATTAAAAAAAAAAGACCTAATTAGTATCAATAAGAACAACTAATCATATAAGAAAGGGTTAAGCTAAAGCAATGTATTATAAATCAGAGAAATAAAGGAACAAAAAATCATTTCACCTAAAGTAATATGTTAAAATTTTTCCCAGAATGCACTTTCAATAAAACACTAGGCAGCTGAGCTTTTCATCTATTTCCCCTTTATGAAGTACTAAAAGTGTCTTCATGGGGAAATCTGGCAGCAAACCTCAGTCCTTTCAATCTCCACTTACTCAGCCATCTCAGTTGTTTGATCTTTAGCATCAAACATTCTGAATAGAAGCAAACCTACACTATTCATAATGTATTTCTGTCTTCACTGGCTCTGGCAAGATCTTGGACATAATCTAGAATATAAAAATTGCATGCATAATGTTACAAACATTTTTATGTGCTTTCTTTCTTTACCTTATTGTTTTCTTCTTCCCTATCCCTATCTTTCTTGCCTTTGATAAAGAAAGCCAGTTTAGTGAATCAAGACTGTCTTTATCACAGTGCTGCTGTGAGCCACAGGGAAAGAGCAGCTAAAAAAACGTTCTCTTAAGTCACCTGCTGCTCTACAAGTTTGCAGGGTCTTAAAGGTGCAGCTCAGACAGCATGTTGTGCATAGTGTTCTCTTCCTTAGCCTTTTGTGTAATTTGACTTGTTCACTTTTGAGCGAAGGAAGATCTGACTTCAACAAGGACAGCAATAAAAAAAATGCTTTTGACCTTCTCAGTTAACTATTGGGTAGAACTGATTCTGCCTCAATACAGGAAGCAGATGACCTTTCCAGACCTTTTCTACTATAAGATTTTGTCATTTTCACAAAAAGGAGTTATTACCATCTTTATTACCATTTAAAAGACTTTCAAACAGAACATGTTCTTTAGAAAAACTCTTAACAGTAAAGTAAAATGAAATAAGTGATATAGCAGAACAACGGTCTTGCTGAATACTAAGCATTGGAATTACTTTAATGAATTTGTGTTCCATGTGTGTAAGAAAATTACACAGGTTTTTAGTGGTTACTGTAAATAGGAAACCAACCAGACCAATACATCATATGTATGATTCTATGACTATACTATTTGAAACACAAAACCACTCTGATTCCTTTGTGTTCTACAATAGCCTTGAAAGGACTCACAAACCTGGTTTGGAGGCTCATGTAAGAAGGTCCCTGGTTCCATCCTAACAAACTGGTAGAAGAAACAAAATGAGCAGGTACTGGTATCTCAGGCAAATGCTGAATTTGGTTTTGTTTTGGTTTTTTTTTTTTTTTTTTTTTTGTAATAATTCTGTTAAAAATTTATGTAGAGTTTGGGATAGTAAAATAATTGTGCAACTATGACTTTGCAAAAACATAAAAAATGTCCTGCTCAGAAAACCCTCAGGTCAACCTGTGTAGTTGGCCTATATGCAAATAATGTAAGGGTCATTGTGATTGCAAGATACAATATCTGCTTCAAATGAGAAGACTGTGATACAAATTACAGTATGGAAGTTTGAAGCAGAATTGTTACTTCTAAGTGTGAAAGATTTAAAGTTAGATAATATCTATTCCAGTCAACTGAATGCATTAGCACATGGTGTTGCAGATCTAGTAGATGCCATTTAAAAGTAAACTGTAACTGTGGTGGTGGTAGCTTTGAAGGACAAACATAGTGTCAAGATAAAAAGCAGTGGGGAAAGATGATGATCCATGCAGCTATTTTGCTTATAATGCTATGCA
Organism: Sakesphorus luctuosus; assembly: GCA_013396695.1. Taxonomy (NCBI): domain Eukaryota; kingdom Metazoa; phylum Chordata; class Aves; order Passeriformes; family Thamnophilidae; genus Sakesphorus; species Sakesphorus luctuosus. Next base: position 11,150 of record VWZD01004951.1, on the reverse strand, counting down.
AAGCATTGGAGAAGATTCTGAGCAGGAACTGAGTAAGGTCGTAGAGGTAAATGAAACTTACATTACAACATGGTTGTATCTCATAGAGATAGTGTCAGACTAACCTAACATATTTTCAGATAACTGAATTCGTAGAGAGGCTAATAAAGTAGAGGTACTCTATTCAGACTTAAGCTAAACATTTGATAAGATTTCTTTAAGGAAAATTAGCATTAATCGTGGTGATGGCAGCAATTAACACAAGCTGTGAAAAAAGTTTGTAGGAGGGAGACTATCCCCAGCTGTACTCAAATAGCTAGACAGGCTGCAGAAAAATCAGTACAGACACATCTCAAGCATCAGTGTTGGGACTAAATATATATTCTCCATTTGTTTATGACATTTAGATGAAAACTATCTATGTACCTAAGAAATAAGTAGCAAGATGCTAAGTCTGCATCAAAAGGGTCTGATCATTCTAAGGAAAGAAATCACACAAATAGAATGCAATTTAACAACATGAAGTTCAAAGACATATTTTCAAGAATTAATAATAAAAATTTGGTGCAAAACGAACATTGTCAATCTGATGTCAGGAAATTGGTGTATCTGGGTATATTTGTTGGAGATGAGTATGAACTGGTGCAATGATGTAGTCTTGAAACAAGGCTACTGCTATTGTAGAATGCATTGAGTGACACATTCTTCTAAGAGAAAGAAGAATGTAAATACCACTACATAAGGCATCAGCAAAGCCTTATCTGGAATACTGTGTACATCTTTAATCATTTCTCTGAGAAACGATTAATTTAAATTGGATCAGATTCAGAGATTAAAGGAATGGAATATTTACCTTACAAAGAAAGGATTAAGAAGAGCTCTGTTTGTGTAGCCTAGCTGGGGAAGGTTAAGAGAGGATATAATGACTTTTTATAACTACATTGAGAGGGGATATATTTGGGAAAGAAAAATCCTTTAATTTTAAGAATAATATTAGTACATGATAAATGGCTATGAATAAGCTTAGACTAGATGTTATATAAGGTTTCAGATCATTTGGTGAGTGAACTAAATTAACCAGTTGAATATCTTTGTGAGGCACAGAATCAAAATTGCTACTTTGCTAAGCTTATAGAGGTATATGAAAGAGTTCCTAGAGGCTATAATACTTTGTAAAATTGCAATTTGCTGCCTCTGTGCAGTTTAAAAAGCTAAGGGAATGTGGTTCCAATTTTTTGTTGTTATTTTGGAAGGGGGTTTGCAAGTTGTGGGTGTTTTATTGCACTGGGTAAAATTCACTGCCTGAATTGGTTGCCTTTTAAGACTCAGGATTAAATTGATTATCTAACCTGGAGTCACAATGCTTTTTTCTTAAGATTGGATAGTCTAGGACTGGTAAGGACTCCTTTGTTCGTTCTTGATTGTTGGGTAAGGTCTTTAAATAAAATTGTTAAAATTGTATTCATAAACACCTGAATGACCTAGATCAGCCTTGATCTTTCCCCTTTCTGTAGCTCATTGGAGATGTAGGGTTTTGTAGTCTTCCACTGTAAGTTTTATATTTTTTAAGGTATTGAGGCTTTGTGGCGGTGGTGGTGGTGTTGCTGTGTGTTGTAGTTGTTTTGTGGGCCTTTCTACACTCCACATCTAAGGTATATTCATTTTACCTAATTTGAAATATCTTTTATCTGTGAGTTAGTCAGTCTTCAAATCTTGACTGTCTTCTAGTCAGCAGAAAGAAATAGGGTTCTCCAGACAATGTTTTATATGATTTAATTTATCTATATAGCCCCCTTTTAAACATTTGGAACAAAGTGCTTCTTCCTTTATTATTTTGTACTTCAAATTTCAGAAGACAGGGCTGAAGAATCCATGAGGTTCTCTCCACAGATATTGTGCTGTACTCCAAAGCAATGGAACATTTAACATGCTCTTTGTTTCAGAAGAGTAGAAAGAGTATTAGCTCATGTAGCATGATGTAATAGACTATGGAGGTGGACACTACCGGGCAAGTCTCTGACATTCTAACACAAGCAGAGAAGTAGAGAATTGGAATGTTGGTAGCACTCTGCTGCGTACTGCTCTTGTTTTTGATTTTGTACTATCACTAAACTTAATCACATAGTATTTAGTTCTTTTTTCACTGCATAACGCTGAGAAAGTTAGAAGAGAAAGCAGGGCTGTTTGGAATCACAGAAAGCAAGACTTGTCTGATTAGGCTGTGTACTTGACTTTATTGTTATCTTTCTCTATCTAATAACTTTCCTACACATTTGATAATTCCAGCCAAGGGAAAAAGTGTTCAAAGATTTGAAATTTCTATGACTTCTAGGAAAACCAGATATGATAAGACATGAGGTAAAGATCCAAATCAGTGTCTCTAATTAGAAAAAAGCAATTGTAACTCAACCTCTTATTTATTTCATAAGAGCCTTTGTCTGGCAATATATTTTGTTATCAATCTGTTTATCTGTGTTTTCAATATGTATTGCTCATTTTATTTCTATGTGCTGTGTTTGGGTGGGATGAAGTTATGAGTTAAATTTCTTCATGTGAGTTTGTGTGATGCTATGCTTTCAATGTGTGTCTAAATCAAGGCTGATAACTGTTGCCATCTGATAATCACAGAGGAGAAAAGAGGCCTCTCTGTGGAGTCCAGGAAGAACTTTAGTTTGGAATATTCCCTGAAACGAGGCTAAAACTCAAAGTTATATGTGAATAGCAAAATCTGATATTTTTATTTTTTCATTGTAAAAGGGGCAAACAAAAAGGAAAGGGAAAATAGAGAAAAATTGAAAAAAGCTAAGTTTACTTTAAAAACATAGGACAGTGTTGCCACCACAGTCTACCTTTCTGCTGAGATGGAGTGGGTGAGAGGTGATGCACTCTCTGCCTTTTATTTTCCTCTCTCTGCAGTTTGTGATGGTTATCTCTGGCTCCGGGGGATCTGGCAGCTTGTTAGAATGCAGTCTCCGAAATGCAGCCCTGATGCGTGGTCCCTGCCGCTCACCTTTTAGCTGTCAGGCAGCCACTGGGCAGAGCAAAGTCACCATTCCCCATCTCGGCAGGAAGCGACTTTGGCTCGCAGGAATATCGTAGGTAGGCAGGAACAGGGTTCTCAGAATGCATGCATGTAGCAGGCCGGGTTTCTGTTCGCTGGCTGACAGCGGCTGAGCTCCCGGCTATGGGCTTCGCAGGTTGTAGTGAGGAGGGGTGGCAGGGGGAAAGGTGGTCAGCTCCAATCTCTCTAGGCAGAGAGACTGGTAGAGAGAGTGCCTCTCTTCCCTCACTCTCCTGGTTTTGCATAGTTTTTCCTTCCCTTTATATAGTGTTTAAGACCTTTTTGCTGTTGTTCATTTTGCCTGTAGCCTTCAGATGTCCAAAGAGAGATAACAATACTGACAAAATGACAAAGCATTTTTTGAAGCATTTTTCTTATTATCAGTTTTCTGAAATAACGCACATCAGCATTTTGGATACTGTTGAACGTGCTTATCAAAACCTTCTCTTCCCTGCCACCCACTGGCTCCTAAAGTCGGTAAAGTGGAGATAGCCAAGACATTGGAAGTCAATATGGTCAAGACAGCTGACCTAAGCTGACAAAAGGGACGTGCAATATCGTACAAGTTTCATTCAGTAATAACATCTCAGGGAAGGAAGGATGAATAAGGGACATTCATGCTTATGGCATTTATCTTACCAAACAACTGCTATGCATTTAGAAGCTCCACTTTCCAGTGGTTGTACTGCCTGCTGATGGCCAGTAGTGAATTAATTTCTCTTTTTGCTTTGCTCACAAACATAGCTTTTGCTTTTATTATGAAGTTTTCATCACCTTGTACCTCAATTTGAGACAATTTGGAGGAGTGAAGACCCAGACAGAAGTCCCCTTGCTTGGATTCAATATACCTGGTTTCTCCAAAACAGAGAGAGATACTAAATATGCCCAGATGTAAGTGAAAAACAAAACAAAACAAAAACTCTTTACCAAGAAAAACACCAATACCTGTGCTGATAATACTTAGTTAAACCAATCAATAAGGAGAAACTCCAAGCTCCATCCACCAGACCAAACTGAGATGGCAGCCAACCAGGCAGAAAACCTGGCAGGAATGGTTGGAGGGTCAGCAGTGACAGAAACCAGCAGATACCTGGGGTTCGATACTGACACACTCATGGTGCTGGAGTGAGGCTGCAGTGCTGGGACAGGCAGTCAGAGCAGGGCTATGGACCCCTTAGGTGACTGGAAGGACTTGCAAGACACCCATTGGATCCATCAATGAGACTTGGTTGTTGCAATTTCGATGTTTGTTGGTCAGTGGTGTTTGTAGTCCTGTTGAAGCGGTGCTGGAGGAGAGAGTGTCAATTCCCTGTCAATAAACAGAACTGTCTCAGATACTCAAATATTATTACTTTTTTGTCTACCCTGTGGAAACTGAGTTTTAGCTAACAACTTCAGTCAAACAAAACAACTTTAAGAAAATAGTGAAAACCAGATCTTAATTTTATATACACTTGTAGTTGTGAATGGGACAGATATTAGAATCTAATACAAAGCCTTTACATAATCAGAATGTTACATAAATTCAATCTCCAAAACTGCAGGAAAAGTTACTTGTTTTCCAGTCCATTTAACAAATACTTTAAAAAACCAAAAGCCAGAAATCAAAAAGACTGGGTATACAAAAATACTTCTAAACAACTTAGATATTTTCATTAATCATATTTACTTCCATTTTTCCTTACTGAAGAAAAAAAAAGTGGAGTTTTGTATTAGAAATGCACACTATAAAGTTTTATTTACTTGAATTATTCTCCCTAAGTTCCCTGAAGTCAGAGAGAAGACATTTTGAAACTTAGACCAAACATATCTGCTAAGCACTCAAGAAGTGGACACATTTTGTTGCAAACCAAAGAGATTCTTGAAGAAAGCAATCAGCCCTGGAAAAGATGCTCTCTGTTACAGCACATCCTGCAGGATAGGGATGACATTAGCATGACTATGGACTTATAGAGTATTTCCTAAAGAAATTAGAATTTCATTCTAAAACAATGAGATATCATCACAGATGAAAATTAAAAATATCAGTACTCCACTGTGTGTAAAAGAATGGAACCTTATTTACCGCTGTCTTATTTTGGAGATTAATCAAATAATTTATAATGTTTTAAATAGTTTCAGCTGTGTGAATTACCATTTGGCTTGTAGCTAATCCATTAATCTGTATAAAACCCAAATATTGTAATTCAGTAGAACTGTAGTATTTGTGATCATCTTTAACCACGGATTTATGACCACAAGTACACGGAGAATCTAAACAACACCATTTCACCATCTTCTCCAGATAAAATGAGTTTTGGCCTGTTCTTTCATCTGGCTTCAAGTGGAGGACCAAAGCAAACACAATATTTCAGGGAAATCTGCTTAGGTGATTTATATTTGTTCTTGGCATCTCTAAAAATGTGACAGAATCCATCCTTCCTAGTGGGAAAGGAGGAGTGGAAGAGATGATGGGTAGCATTTCAACAGCCTGAAGGCTGAGGTGATGAGGTATGGAACCAATGCCCAGTGGGAGCATCAGCACTTCTGCTTTTGACTCACGTGGTCTTCCCACTGAAATGACATCTAAAGGCAGAGTGAGTCGGGGGAAAAGAGAAGGCAGGGGAAAAGGTAGATGGCATATTTACAAACATTTGCCTCCTACCCCAAAAGTGTAATATATCTTGTGATAAAACATGCTGTTATTTATCAGCCTTTGTGAATATATTGAGTGCAGTTGGCAGTGTGTTGCCCACAGAGGGCAGAGGGGAAGAGCTGCAGGGGAACCCTGTGAAGGGAGGCCAGAACTGCCCTGTGCTGGGCGCAGATGGCTCCAGCCAGCTCTGACCTACCTACCGCAGGGCACGGCTGAGCCCACAGCCGAGGTGGGGGCATCTGTCACCCTGTGAGCTGTGCTGTCATCTGGCCTGAACTACTGTCAATCCCCTTGTTGTGCCTCTGCCTAGAAGATCAGTAAAGCCCATGCAAGGCAGTCCATCAGTTATGTAGCAACTGGCCAGGGCAATCCTGAAACTTGCTTGGGATAGCTGAGGGCACTGGAAATGCACACAGGCACAGTGCTTATACCCACCTACATCACAGCTGTATGGAGCAAACCCCTGCCACCTTTAGCTATACAAACACAGAAACAGTCATATATATGTGTGTTGTGTACATATGTTACATGTATGCATTAAAAGAATCTTCTAAATGTTTGAGGCTCCAGTTTTCTTCTTCCAAACTGCTTATTCCTAGGACATATGCATTAAATATGCATACTCTTATATTTTGTTGAATGAACCACCATGTGAAGAAGGTATTAAGATGATGAGAGACAGAAAGATATTGTATAGTCCCATCGCAAACCCCTAGTTTCACAGGAATATAGGCTTAGGAGGAACATTTCTGTGCTTAGATAGTGGCTTAGGTTAATATCTAGGCTATCTGAATTCTGTTCCTTTTGCTTACAATTATTTATGCAAACTGCTTAATCCTTTGCTTTCTCTCTGTCTGACCTGAAATGAGGGCGTCCTTGTTAATAAAACCTTCTTGTAACTCCTAGTATGTAGCAATGTAAATGTAGTTTTCACTGCAGAGGATCTTTTTAGTCTTTTAGCAAATAAGACAATAGAAAACCCAGAATTAATTCTGGTCAAATGCATATAGATACACACCTAACTATGATTATTTTTCTCTAGTCATATTGTGCCTCTGATTATGACAGAATAAAAGACTATATTTTCTTCTAAGCTATCCAAATGTTTCTCTGGAATTTTTCTTTCTATACAGTTCTAGTTGAAGCACAAAGAGGATATGTTCTAATTTTACTTACCCAACAAAATGTATTACAACATTATCATAAAACTCAAAGTATTTTTTCTGAGATTTGAAGTGGTATGGGAGAAATAGTGCCCTTTTAAATCGATGTACAGAAATGTTACATTTATACTTCATCATTTGTGAGCACAATTTAGGTTATATTAAACTGTTTCAGAGTCACTATAAATTCCCAGTTTACTATGAAGCATGATTACATCTGAATATTTTATACCAAACACATGCTTTTTAACATAATGAACGTGTAATTATTGCCTTGTTCTATAAACATAAGGCCATATTTATTCATGACATTCCACAGCTAATATTTTTCACCTGATAGGAGTACTAAGGGGTTTTTAGTTTTTATAGCTAGCCTACTCACTCTTTCATCTGGTTTGAAGTCAGATTTAATGAGGGAAAAGAAGTCCTATTTGTAGCACAATAATAAAAAGTTTTATGATATTAAAGCTTTTGCCCTTACTACTCGTAAAAATAAGGTAATGGTTGAATGTGGAAAAACGTGTCTTTGTTTCCATCAGTTGTTGAAGATGAATTTTTCTGAAAAGCAAAGCTCCTCCTATGTAAAGTCCCAAGTTTATGAAGCTAGATTTGTACTTGATTATATATGTATTTATATGTGTATCCAATAATGTTTTTCTGCGTGTTGCTTAGAATATTTTCTATTCATTAAAAAAAAAAGTTGAGATAAGTGTGTTT
>VWZD01004950.1:215563-245563 GCA_013396695.1 Sakesphorus luctuosus | reverse complement strand
TTAACATGAAAATTAATATTGATGGAGAAAGTTTACTTATATATTTATATATATTATTATCATATTCCCTATCAAAACCCCCACTGCAAAATGTCTACTGCAATAGAGAACTATGGAGAAGAGACAAGGGATTGACCTTGGCTGGCTGAGTACCCACAGAGCCACTTTATCTCTCCCTTTCCTCACCAGGACAGGGAGAGAAAAGAACAATCAAAAGTTCCTGGGGACAGCATAAGTACAGAGAAACCACTCATCAATTACCATCATGGGCAAAACAGACTTGAATCCGAAAATTAATTTAATTTATTGCCAACAAACAGAGTAAGATAACGAGTAAAAAAGAACACATTGTAAAACACCTTTCGCCCACACTCACTTCTCATGCTCAATTTCCTTTACTCCTTACTTTTCTGCTTCTAATCCTAAGCAATGCAAAGAGATAACACTTTGTCTCTGATGCTCCTTCCTCCTCACACTCTTATCCTCCTTTGGTGTGGGATCTGTCCCATGGGAGACAGCCCTCCACAAACTTCTCCAATGTGATTCCTTTCCACAAGCTGCAGTTCTTCACAAACTGCTCCAGCATGAGGAATAACATAGGGTACAGTCCTTCAGGAACAGGCTGTATCAACATGGGACCTCCATGGGATCACAGAGCCTTCCAGAAAATATGCTCCAGAATGCCTTCCTCTCTGCTTGAATCTACCTAACCTGACAGGAACCTGCTCCAGGATGAGCTTTCCACAGGATCACAGCTTTCTTGAAAGTGGATCCACCTGCTCCAGCATGGAGTCCTCCATGGGCTGCAGGTGGATATCTGCTCCCCCATGGACTTTCATTGGCTGCAGCCTGCCTCGTCATGCTCTTCGCCATGAGCTGCACGGGAATCTCGGCTTCAGGATCTGGAGCACTTCCTCCCCCTCCTTTGCTGACCTTGGTTCCTGCAGGGCTGTTTCTCTCATACGTTTTTCACTCCTCTCTCCCACCTCCTGTTGTGCAGTACTTTTTTCCCTTTAATTATGTTATCCCAGAGGCACCAGCACCATCACTAGATGGTTCATCTTGGAGTGGGCTGGCCTTGGCTCTGTCACACATGGGGGCATCTTCTAGTGTCTTCTCACAGAAGCCATCCCTACTTCTCCCCTTCTACCAGAATCTGTCCACACAAACCTGATACTACTATGCAGACATATACAGATTAATATCAACATTTAGATATTCTAATTTCCAATTTAATTCTGTATTATATGTCCATAGCCAAGGACATAGTGTGTAATACAAGGTTGTCTAAAGCATTTCTCAAACGTTATTGAAGGTAAAGTGTAAAATTTCATCTAAAAGAAAAAAGATATTAATTTCATATCTCACAATAAGATGTTAGTGGAAAACATAACTCCCACAAGTATGTCTGTGAGAAGGAGCTAACTCTCAACAGACAGAAGAAAATCAAGTGTGTGGGAAGAATCACAACTAGTGTAAGTCAATGCCTGTTTAACACTGTATGATCATCTGGACCATACAGCTAACCAGGAGTTCTGAGGGCATGTGGATGTGTAAGAAAGATTTCACACTAGCTAGGTCTTATTAGCTTGCTCTGAGGCCTTCACTTCATTGCCAATAAAGAAGGCATTTGCCTTCCAAAAGCTCACTTTGACTGATCCATTACGTATTCTGATTATGAATGGTAGCATGCAGATATATTTGCAGATATATCTGCAAGCATGCAGATATAATAGCTTAGTGGCACTTGGGCAATATTGAATATAAATTATTATTTACATAATTGCACCATCCATGATTGCACTGCCTCATTGCTGAAGAGAATTTAAGGGATTTTCTTAATAACATATAATTCATTTTCTTTTGACACTGAAAAGCTGAATATTCAAGTAGCATGAAGTCAGTACTGTAGATGCTATACAGTCAATGGTTTGGAGGAAAAGCACATTTCAGTGGATGAAAACAAATTTTAACTGGGATTTTCCACTGAGTTAAGATAGAGGAAGGCTTGTAATTTAAAAAGTCTTCAAACTCTACCTGACATAATCATATGATTGAAAATCTTTGTTTACTCATTTTCCAAGTCTACCAAAAAACTAATACTGAAGCTGAAACAATCAACTAATTGAAAATTAATGAAGATTTTACACAGTTCTGTCACTTGTTTTTTGTACTCCTCTGCTCTTTCTTCTTTAGCTTATGTTTTGCATAATAATATGTTGTAGTTTTGAATGATAATGTAAATTCTCTCCCTGCCACTAGATCCCCATGCCATTAGTTAACAAAAGTAGTTAACTACTACTAATTCTTTCTTGATCATTTTGGGTGGGGGGCAGACTGGGGGAAGGTGTGGCAAGGAACAGGTTTGCACTGTCTTTTTTGGTTTTGGGGGACATCACACAGCTCTGGGGGAAGGTTGCAGCTGTGTGTGCTGTCTGTCAGAGAGAAAACTTTCTCCTGCTCCTTGCTGCTCCTGTGCAGTAAGCTGGTTTCTTCTTGCCACTGCTGTTTTCTCCTGGTTCAACACTGGGGCCCTGGTCGATGCTCTGGCTTTACCATCACCCGCAGTGAGGCCATCCACCCCAGCGTGGCAGCAACCTGAGAGAGAGGAGTCGCAGCTGCTTTTGGGACACACTGCAGCTCTCCACTCCCAGCTTTCCTTCTTCATTAGGGACTAAGGACTAAGAGAGAGAGAGAGAGAGAATTCATCTGAGTTCTCACCGCTCATCTCTGCCTCGCTGGGAAAAGACTGAGAATTCATCTCACAACCATCTGAGGTGGGACACTGACACTGTCCATAAATATAACTGATCCAGGAGGAATCTATCATTTTGGGGATTGTTCTCTTTTGTTTTTACTTGTGGTGTTGGGGGAGTAGTTTGCTCTGGTCTGTTAACAGTTATATCTATATCTACATATATATGTATATATAGTAGTTAAGAACAGTTATCCTTCTTATATCCATTTTCTAATTAAAGTTTCTTTTCTTAAATTTAATAAAGAGTGATGTGATTATTGTGGAGTAATCCTCCCCTCTGCTTTTTGGTAAATATTTTGGTTTTTTCCCTCAAATCAAGACATAATATTATATCAACATACTGAAAGTAAACAATACAATTTGTGCTATTAACATTCAAGTTATCTTCAATCTGGACCCTTATGTACTCAACTGAATTTACTACAAATAATTTAAAATCTGCAACGAAAATATGTTCCGTGCCTTTTACAGAGATGGGATATGCCATTACAGAGATCAAGATCCAGAGAGAATTTGGGTCAGAGAATAGGATGAGGGTAAAATGTGGATCCTTAAATTCAAGATAGTAATTAATAAAATATCTCTGCTTTGAATGCAGCTTGATGACAAAGATGTCTGCATTCTGTCCAGGTTCTTACTCTGGAGCTTGTGGTGTCTCCTCACTGAGTTCTTGTTATCAACCAATTAACAATAGAGATATATAGNGGGGAAGTAGTACTGAGAACGTAATCATGAAACTGTGTCTGCCCTCTCCCAGACCAGCAGCATGACTGGTGGGCTACAGAACCTTCCTCCCCAGTCTTCTTTTTCAAACTCTAATTATATGCTCCTGTCCACACATAGCACTGCTACCATAGGGTGAATGATGCCATCCCCTATGATGCACAATGGCCTGGTGCTATGATACTCTGTTGGTGCTAGGAATTAAACTTAAAATCAGAACATTCCAGCATTGCTTTTTCTGTCATATTTAAAAGGATTATGTATTGACACTTGCATCCTTTGAAGAGCTTTAAAAACATGGGATCATGGCCAGACAGAGACATCCAAGCTTCCCCTTACAGCAGGATGCTTGGAAAACAAAGCAGTCTCTCCACTGGTTTTGTGTGTCTTGGGAAGCATATTTAAGTTGACAAAATATAGACTTGCATAACTTTACTCAGTGTTGCAAATGTATTACAACAGGAAGTCACTAGATTTTACTATATATTTTCAAAATCCATGGGATGCTGTGCAAAGATTAAACTTAAAATATTAATCATATTAAATCTTAATAATAAAATAGGAAAAAACTGATTATACTTTCCACAAAGACTAGAAATCTATTCTCACAGCACACATTGAGAGAATGAACATTAATATGGGGTTCAAAACATTTTTTTTAGTAAGAGCAGTTTCAGCATCTTTTTCTCCTCCCATGGTAATTTTCTACTGTTTATTTACATTGTTCTTTTGGATTTTATTTTGTTTTTACAATATTTTTAGCATTATTGTTTCCATGGTAGTTTACAAAAATAAATATATAAATAAAGACATGCAAAAATGAAAAGTTGTTTCATTCTGCCAGTCTTGGAAAAACAGAGTTTTTAGAAAAGTTTGTAGTTATATTGATAAAGTTTATAGAAATAGAGAATTATCTATAATTTTTAGATGGAACAAGCTTCACTTTTCTTAACTTTCACATACACAAGAATTTTAACCTGGGAGAAATCACAGAAGTTTTGTGCTAAATGTTACTTCATTTTAAATTTTCAATAATTTTAGTTATTGTTATTTTGTTACATTTAGTCAATAAAATAATTATTGCTTTTGTCTCTGTTTCCCTGGCATAACCCCATCCAAACGAATCAATCAACTTTCCCAACAGAATACAGTAAAGAAATTTAATGTGAGGTGTGTGAGCAGAAGGCATTGGATTTATCAAGACCTGTGAGGCAGTCTCAATGTTTGATCACCAAGTCCTTGTGTGATCAGTTATTGAAGAGATAACATAAAATCCTAAATCCATTTTAAATGTTCTTTTTTAATGGCTATTTTAATCAAATTTTTTAATGTTTCTTAAGCAATCTTACTTACGGCAGTCAATCTCAAAATTAAAAAAAACTTTTCTTAGTTTTACATTTATTTTAGATTTTTTTTTTAAATACCATTGCATACCTCATTATGCAAAAGTGATCCACAGCTGAGTGTAACTGGCCTGCTAAAATAGTTCATCATTGCTTTTCTATGAGAATATAAATTTATTAAATGTCTTGCCTTAGTAGACAGATGGAATGAAGAAAAATTGTAAACTGTCTGACACTTGCATATAAATTAAATTCATATGGAAAAATACATCAATCTTGAAAATTTTGGCTATTGCCATTACTGAAAATGTTAGAAAATGTGAGCGAGTAGGAAGAAGTGGAAAATTTACACAGCTCATAGAGGTGTGTTTCAAAAGGGCAGCAATTTGACCTAACCTTACTGTATATTGATACAAAACACAAAAAGAACTGTTTTCTGATTAATTCATGTTTTTAAACCTCAAAACACTTGGAGAGCTGTTGGCAAAAATGTGTAAGATTTTAATGAGAGTCAGCATTGTTGTTGCAAGGCATGAGGAGATGACAAGTTAATGTCTTTCTACACATACATTACCATATGCTTCAGTGGAGTTTTGTAAAGCTTTGTCTTCTTAAGGTCTTATGTTCAAATAATTTAGTTGGATGAACTTATGCCTGCTCACATTATGTCTCTCTCTGACTCATAACTGGTGCTTGTATTAGCTGATTGCAGAATGAGGAAATCATGGCCTAATTTCAAGTAAAAGTCAAAGAACATTCTCTGAGAAAATGAATGTTAGTCTCTTTTAAAAATGCATTACACCTTCTGTCTCATTTGGAGTTGGTCATTTTATTACCAGATAGCTTTAGCACTGTATCATTGATATCATGTAAATAAGGAATTCCAGTCTCATGACAACGATGTTTCTTAGAGGAAAATTTTGATTTTACTTTTTAACAAAAGGTTTATAATTTTGCCTCTGAAATCTAGGTATTTAATCGTATTAGGAACAGTACTGGTTGAATGCACTAGAAAGCACTAATTTGAACTCTACAGTGTTATTTTAAATCAATCAAAATCTTTCTCTTAGCTACCAATTCTTCATAGGCATTTATGCAGCTGCAATATTACACATAGCAGACATCAGACTTCTTTTCATTGAATGCAATGTTGAAAAGCCAGCTGAGCAGCAGGAGATTAGGTATCATTTTTTCCCAGACTAATGGAGGAACCCGCATAGCTGAAAAATCAGTCTCCTAATCTCATGTTTGAGAATTTTCTAATTACTTTAGTTTTGCAAATAAACCAAGTTTTGCATATTGAAGTCTGTCTATTAGTGTGTATACACTTATTTCTTTAAACTGGAATGGTACTGTTTCATTCTGCATCTGGCTTCAAGATTTATTGCTTTGATTTAGTTGAAAGTGGTTCCTATTGCACAACTGTGAAACCTGAAAACCATGTCTTTTCACATTGTGCTGTCTGACTTCAGGTTTGTCTCACATTGTTAGTGGAACTGATGCATCTTTCTGTACAAGAACGCATCAGTTCATCAACTCCGTGGTCTTACTAAAAGCAAATTTTTGTTCCCAGGGGCTAAATTGTAGTTGTTGTAAGTATTCAGAAGCAAAGATCTAATTTCCCCATAGTCTTATTAGTTGTTTCTAAAGGACCACAATTTTACTATCTAGGATTCTAGAAACTGAGAAAACCATCAATGTCAATTGTAATAAAGGTATTAGTCGCAACAGCTAAACACAATTAAAATTCTTTGTTCAGGCTTCCAAGTAACTTAAAATACCTACAATTAATTGAAGAGTCTCATAAAAAACTGCTTTTATGAGTCCAGGATTTGAAGTTTGAGTCTCTAAATTTTTTGTAGTACACTTTGTTGGAACCAGAATGCTTCCAGTTATACTCATTGTAAACTACTACGTCCCTTCTTTAACCTGTCAAAATCCCAGATTTGTGAAACTCATATCTTCTTTTCTAACTTTCTTTTTGTTTTGTAAGCATGTTTGCATTTCATCTATATTAGTGTGTGTGAATATCTTTTACTTCCAGTCTTTAGCATGTGAGGAGTTCACAGGAATTTGGGTCAGGCGAAGAATAAAGCCAGGATCCACAATTTTAGGAAAGCAGAATTCCAGTTCACAGAGTTAGTCAGGAAACTGCCTTCAGGGACAAAGGAGCAGAGTAGTGCTGGGAGATGTTTAAGGACATCTTCCACAGGATGCAAGAGCTGATGATCTCAAGGTGTAAGAAATCAGGAAAGACAAGAGACTCGCAAGGATGAGTTGGGACTTGCTAGTCAGACTAAAGGGAGGAAAAGAAATGCAGAGGCAGAGGAAACAGGAACATGTGTTCTGGGAGGAGTATAGGGACATAGTCCAGTTGTGTAGGGTTGGTTTCAGGGAGGTCAAGGTGAGACTGGAACTGAACTTGGCAAGGGACACCAGGAATAATAATAAGGGCTTCTTTACATGTGCAAGGTAAGATTTGCCCTTTGTAGAGCCATGTTGTCTTTCTTGAACTATTTCCCTGTCCTCCATGTGCCTTAGCATCGTTTCTAGGAGGATCTGTTCCATGATCCTTCTGGGCACAGGGCAGGTAGTTCCCTGGGTCATCCTTTCTACCTTTTTAGAAAATGGGTGTAATGCTTCCCATTTTTCAGTCACTGGTGACTTCACCTAACTGCCATGACTTTTCACCCCTTCATCAGTGACATAGACAGTGAGATCAAGTGCACACTTGGCAAATTTGCAGATATCACCAAGTTGAGTGATACATCTGACATGCCCAAAAAATGGGATGCCATTCAAAGTAACCTGAATAAGCTCAAAAAGTGGGCCTATAAGAACCTCATGGGGTTCAACAAGGCCAAGTGTAAGGTCTTGCATGTAGGTTGGGGTGATCTCTGGTATTCATACATACTGGGAGATAAATGGATTGAGAGCAGCCCTGACAAGAAGGACCTGTGCGTACTGGTGGATGAAAAGCTGGACATGAAGTGGGAATGTGCACTTGCACTCACAAAGCCAATTGTACCCTGGACTGCGTCAAAAGAAGAGCGGCTAGCAGACTGAGGGAGTGCTGCATCCGATTCTGGCATTCTGCACTTAAGAAGGATGTGTCCTTTTTGGAGAGAGTCATAAGAAGGTCCTCAAAGATGATCAGAAGACTGTAGCACCTCTGCTATGAGGAAAGGCTGGGAGAGCTGGAGCTGTTCAGCCTGGAGAAGAAAAGGTTTTGGGGAGACCTTCTAGCAGCCTTTGAGTACATAAAGAGGGCTGTAAGATAGAGGAGGACAGACTTCTAGTAGGTCCTGTTGTGACAGGACCAAAGGTAATGCTTTTAAACTAAAAGAGGGTAGATTAAGACCTGATACAGGAAGATATTTTTTTACAGTGAAAGTGGTGAGATACTGGAAGAGGTTATCCAGAGAAACAGTGGTTGCCCCACTCCTGGAAACATTCAAGGTCATGTTGAATGGGACTTTGTAAGCAACCGGATCCAGCTGAAGATGTGTCTACCTGTGGCAGGGATGTTGGACTAAATGATTTTTAAAGGCCTCTTTCAACCCAAACTATTCTATGATTCTATGATTTACTTGAAATTTTAAAGTATTGATGTTTTTATTAATACTTAGAGACATCCTATATATTTTAAAACTTGCTGCTCTCAGATACGACAGTGCTTCAAGACCCTATTTTAGAAAAAGGACTTTATTGTAGTTCAAAGCGTATTAGTAATTAAGTATAAATGCAATGAAATGGCAAAAAAAAAAGAACAAATATTTTCAATTAACTTAAAATATCAGAATGTAGAAGGGCTTAAGAAAATCTCATCCAACTGAAAAAGTAGATTGAAATTAAATTATTTCTGCATTTTCGTCTACTAGCATTGTAATTTTGTCTTGATATCTCATTAGCACTGATGCCAAGTTATTACAGTTGAGGAGTTATGTTTCCACGGCTATCTCTCCATTCAGTTTTAATATTATGACAATTCTTTTTACTGTCATAACTCATATTAACATTAGAAAGGTTCAATGAGCTCTATGGAAATCTATTATTGAAGTATATTTGGCAGTTATATCTGAAGTTTAGAACTTTGTTGGTTGAGTTGTATTTTTGTTGTCCATGGATAATTCAGACTGGAACTAAGCTGTGATCAGCAATCAGTGTCTTGCACATCTTGTATTTCAAATTACTTACCATATCCAACTAAATGAAAATATAAGCAAAAAAACATGGTCTTTTCTTGCACTATATTCGCTGTAAAATATTTTGTAAGTGAAGATTCATTTCCAGCTAACCACATACTAAGAAAAACCAAAACCTGCTCATTGAGTATCATATGGTCCTTTAGAAAAAAAAGAAAAAAGGTTAGAAATAAACACCGAACTGATCAGAATTATTATGATGATTAACCAATAATGCTTTTAATTCCTATAAATATATTTTCAGAATTATTTGACTATTTCATACCTGCTCTTTGAACACATCAGTACACTGCACAAAGATTGGTCTGAGGGTACTTCAAATTCTTACTTCCCTGCAATATAGTAGGAAACACTTGAGGAATTCTATTGGAAACCATCTGGCAGCAAATAAGTAGGAAAAATTAAAAGCCTATTTTCAGTCCTGAGTCCCCTTTTAGTGTCTGCTCTCTGCTTATGTTGTTCACCCAGCTGCCAAGAGGAACAAAATGTACTGCTGCTATTCTGGGGTTCCAAATAGCATATTTAGGAGGACAGATAACACAATTCAAGATTCTGCAGCTGAAGTTTTTTGAAAATTTTAAGGCACATAATGCTTTACATTGTAGTAATCTCTCACACCTTGGTTAAGAAAGTATAAAAAGAATTGTTTTGAAATAATAAGTGTTCCAGTTCCTGAAGAGAAATATGAACAGTTTAAAGAAATTTCAAGATTGAAAACACAAGGTTTAATGAGGAAGCCCAAACCCGAAAGCCTAGATAACCCATTATAGCTTTACAAGGGATTTAAAGGAGTAATGAGGTTTATGACAGAACCAACATCAGTTGTTTCACATGTCATCAAGCTTACCCTGTAAGAAAATTCAGGAAAAGTATTTTAGGGAGAGAGGCCTTTCAGGAGCAGCAAGTGTCTTGGAATACTCCAAGTCTGGAAATACATAGTCATCTTTTAGGTAATACTTGTAATTTGAGATTTCCATCTATGCAAGACACAAACATTTTTTTTCACCCTCCTACTTTTGTACTAATCATCCCAAGAAATAGAAAGCTTCATGAAAACTCAGTATTTCTATTTATGTTGCAAAATTTTCCATGAGGAGAAGCAGATGAGTGTGTATCTTGCTCAACATTACTGAGTTCTGAGCAAATTATATCAGTACTATGTCTCTGTTAGTAAACAAGGTGGGCTGGGACCACTCTGAAGGCAAGCAGCACATGATAGCACCAGTCCACACAATTAACGTCTCTCCTGTCCTCCAAGTAAAATCACCTTGTGCTTACTGCCCAACAGAAGCAAACCTTGGCCAGTGCTATCCAGAGAAGTGCCTTGCCTTTGTATAGTGTGAGATGGCCCAGGCCAAAGCCATGCTGACATGTTAAAACACTGATAGCCATAGCAAATTGCAGTGTTTGGTCTGATTATTTTTCAAAATACAGGCTGTGAGTTCACCTGAAACCAAGACAATGCAGCCAGCATCCTGAAAGAATGGGAGAGCTCACAGAAAGGAGACCAACTATACAACACCTGGCAAGAAGACTTCTCAGATCTGCAAGACTTGTCTGAACTAGCTAAACTACTTTCAGATTCATGTGCTATTTCTGTAAAGTCAAGTAAATAGAGCTAGGGAACATTCCCAGGTACTGGAACTTGATTATGCGCACAGTCAAACCATTCACATGGTCCCTGGTAGACTTTTTTGTTCTAGTCCAGACTCTTCCACAGAATCACAGAATAATTCTCAGGCATAGCACAGGGTCTGGCACAGGTATGGACTCACTCTCAACAGGCAGGAAGTAAGGAGGATTTTAGGTGAGTACAGTGTTCTGTTCCAATTGACCTCAACAATGAAGAGCAAACCTGCATATGACTGACTAGTTTAGGTAGGACCAGGCTGTCATTACAAATAATCATTCATGAATCTTATGATGTAAACTATAAAGAACTTTTATAGATCACCCAACCCAGGTTTGCTCAGAGTAGATCCAGTTGCATCACATTCCTTGGGGACTTGTTTAGTCAAGTTTTTAACATCTCCAGAGAAATATACCTATACTGTTAAATAAAAAAAGAAATCTATGACTGCATTCTAATAATAGATTCTTATCAGCCAGATAAACTTCTCACTCACTCTCTGGGTTTGGATAATCCAAATTTTTCTGCTTCAGAACAAGTGCCTTATTTGTACGTGGATACAAGCTAGGCACCACACGGCCATTGCAGTTATCAGTCCCCAGCTGTTTTTCCTTAGCATCACAGACATAGTCAATATGGCCACAATTGTGCAGCACATTTCTCAATCTAAACAGGTCTTCCAGACCTGAACATAGGCCCCGCTGTGGTGTGTTTGCACCTCTGGCATTGTAAAACTGTTTCCTCAATAAATCACCAGGAAATTAGTAATGGTGCTGATTGTGGTTTTTATTAATTTCATTTTAATACAATAAAGACATTAAACATGGCTCTAGGTGGTCTAATATTTGATTTTACTCTAAATATGATTAAATTACAGCTCATCATCATTTAAATCAGTTCCCAAAGCAGGAAAACACCTACCATCTCTGTGTAGCTCCTAACCATATTCAGTTTTCTGCAGAGTAAAATTGTAGCTGTTGCAGAAAGAACACTGAAGAAAATCTGAGCATCTAGGAAACACTGCAGACAATGTTCAGATGGATGCATACTTTTCCTTTAAAAGGAGAGGGAAACAGCTAGATCATTGATGCCACACACATCAGTGGCAGCAAGAGTGCCACAGTGTCTCAAGTGGATTGGTCCCAAGCCATGAAAGGTTTTACAGGACATAATTAGTACCTTAAATTTCAGTAGGTCATCAAATGCATGATTTCCACAGACATCCTGCTATATGAGAAACTCCAAAACCTGAATAATTTCAATGTCTCTCAGAGGATATTTTGCAACCGTCTAATGCAATTACCAAAGTAAGTTGATAGTGGAATGATTTACCTCTGAAATTAAAATCAAGGACAAAAATCTAAAAACCAGTAGGATTTTATGGCAGTTAAATTTGTAAGGGATAGATGATAGTTTAAGTTCTCTAGTATTTGCCTTTGTCCTCGACAAAATTCCTGTTTCAAAATGGAATTATCAAACTACGTGATAGTACATTTGCTTAAATATTAAACCACTTAGAGCCTCACATAGTGTGTAAATATGATATTTTAATTGTCTGATATTGTTTATAACTGCTTCTGTCTCTAGCTATCTAATGAGAACAAGATTATTCTCATATGTATATAGTAAGTAAAAAAAACCAAACAATAGACAAGAGTTGCAAAAGGGAAAATTTCTAGAAGGTATTAGGATAAATTTTCTCACAATAAAAGTAGTCACATGCTGGAATAACTTGCCCAGAGCAGCTATGAATTTTCATACAGAACATCCCCCTGTGGAACCTCATCTTGTATGACCTTGGTTGGTGAAAAGAGAAAGATCAAGTAGCCACTAGAGGTCCATTCCAACCTAAACTTATCTATGATTCTGAGATTTAATTTTTTAATATCACTATAATTTTTATGTGATATGGTTTATTATTTATATGATATATGTGGAAACTAATTATAAGTGCAAAAGTGCAATAAATCAGTAGAAGAGAACCAGCAATAAATACATAATTGCCACTTGTAAAACTTTCCAATAACTTCAAAATATGGTTGAGTCACAGCTAACCATGGGACTTATGTTAGACTGACTGAATCATGTAGCAAGGTGAAATCATGAATGATATGAAAAAACATAAATCTAGAAGTAAGGGATGTAAGTCTCTTAGGTAAAGGAGAGTTGTGCTCTGGAATTCAGTTTCTCTGGAAAAGAAAATGATTCTCAGATATATAAACAATGAACTACCAAATGTGAGCAGAGCTGCAGAGATGTCATTACTAATGAGATATCAATAGAATATGGAATACACTTTTCAAGTTTGACAAAATGTAGAGAACTCCAAAAATAATTACAATAACAGTTAAACTGAAATTTCCAATAATTTTTGTGGGAAAGTTCAAAAAGAACACATTTTAATCATTTTGTTCGAAACACTTCTTTTAATCAGTTTCACCTTGAAAAATGGTTCTGCCTTAAACAAAAACATGATGGGATGTTTTATGATGTGGTCTATCATACTAAAATTGTCTGACTTTCTATGAATTAAAGCTACATAAATTTCAATCCCTATACACTTTTCTGAAAAGAGCAAGGACTGATTGTATACATGAAAATCTACCAAATTGCAGTAAAAACTACTTTTGCACTTACATGACCCCACAGTCTTCTTCTAAATTCTGTCTTATATCAATGCTCTGTGCTTAGGCAAAGTTCTTTACATTTTGAAGTACATGAAGAGAAGACACTGATAAGCATTTTGAACAAACTGGAGGGATATATGTTTTCTTCTCTAGGAAGGATTACTAAAAGCAGACTATGGGGCAAAGTCTTGACTCATTGAAATCTACTCTTTGGAAAGAGAATTTGGCTGAAATTTATTGAAGATAAATCAAGTTATTAAAGTGCACATAAACTCTCGCTATCTATCTTTAGATTTTAGACCCGATGACTGTTGCTGATGTTGCTTTTTGCTTAGGCTCTAATATATCAGTGTTATACCTAGGGGTTGTTTTGATAATGAGAAAAGGAGATGACTTCTAGTAATTGAGAAAGTTCTTAATCCTGCTCAGAAGAAGGTAAAACACATAGAGCCTAGACACCTCTGTATTCTCTCCAGTTTTGACCATCCAGATCCCAATAGCATTTGAGCTTATTTCTCATTTTAAAAACAATCCTAATAATAACCCAAACCTGTAATATTTACTGTGCCCATCTTGTATAAAGACTGTGTGCTGCTGAACTAGGACACTGTGTTGCTCATTTTTATTATATCCAGTAAGGAAAGTAGGAGGTCTGTGTTTCATGGTCCTATGCTTGCACACAACAGCAGGAAGTGAGACTCTCCACCTTTCTTCTTGAATGGACCTTCAAATATCCTTCTCTAATTGTATTTTTTTTTTCTAACACAGGTATTCAAATGTAGGATTTATTTTCCATAAATATTCTCTAAATTATTTTCAGACCTCTCTGTTCTGCTGGTAATCAACATTTCTCAACAGACACTAGAACTCTGAAAAGAGTTGAAATAAAGTTACTACTATACATTATTAACCTGCTTATGCGTGGAATATGGACTGTGGACTGGAATTTAAAGACATCATACAGAATTGATCTCCTGTGGAAGTAAGGTCTTCCGTCTAAACAAGTCATCTAGTTTCCACTTCACCGAAATTCCTATTTCACCTGAATTTGAATGTCTATAATGTAGCTTTCTCAACTGTGTAGAACACCATAACCTTCCAGGGTACTTGTATGGAAAGAAAAATTAATTCCCCTTGCTTGTGTCTCTACTTTAGTGTTTGACGAATCACCTGAAGAAACATTCATTTATCCCATTTGACTGTATAGAAAGCCTGGTTGGGATGTAGACGTGTATACACAACAACAGGATTTGCATTAGGAAAGATGAATCCAGCTTCTAATCTGCAAGTTCAGTGAAGAGAATTACATATATCCAGAAGACGATTAATGTGGATATATACTTTTCCATAGTAGAGCATATTCTCTTAACTGTCTGTCTTTCTCCATTACCTATAAAAAGCATGTAAAAGTATAGATGAAAGCATATGGTTAAAGTTAGATGAGATAAAAACCACTTATACGATTATTTTCTAGTTCTTATGGAACACATCTTCATCGTATGAGTGTGATGAACTTTAATATATTGTCCATATGCTGCTGTATGAGTTTCAAATCCTTGTCTTAAGGTAACAGCACAAAGAGACTTAAGAAAATGCAGTCTTTTTTCTAGATCGTGGCTAAATACATGTATCCACCTTAGCAACTCATGCAGTGTAAACCAGGAAGGACTTGATTAGAGTTTGACTTAATTGAATGTATATGGCTTGACTGCAAGTACAGACTCAAGGTAAATTTGCACAGAAGAGTCCTCACAGCACACCGAATTGTGATTAAAGAGTCGTAATGGAGAGATCATAAGTCATACCTCTAAGTCATGGTAGATGATCATGTTTAGAGACAGTATTCATGCCATATTTTTCCTTTTTAATCAAGTTTAAGAGTGGCTACCACTGTAAAATCCACAAATCTTGAGAATAAGAGCACTTTCTTTCACTCCCTTCCTTCACAACCAGTAAGAAAGATCATACAGGCCAATTTTAGTTCTTGATGACAGCTGTGAAATCTTACTGAATGCTCTGAGGTGTAACTATGGAAATCATTTGGCTTGTAGGATCTTATTTTTATTTTTAAACTTTTTTACACCTCCTTCTGAAATTGCCATCTCCTGGCTCCTGTTACGCAAAGGATATGAAACTTTTCTAACCTATCACTTCGTATCACTAGTAATGATGATTGATAAGAAAACAGCACATCTTGTCTATTAGAACCAAATTGAATTTGCAAGGATACTGGTGAGATTATATAGTTATGCATTGCATGTGTTCACAGAAATGCATATACTTTTAAAACAACATATCCAACATAAATCAATGAACTTAGAGTTTCTGTGCAATTTAAATTAAAGCTCAAGATGAGATACATTTTATGTAGAAGAATGTTTTGTAACGGTTTTCTGCACCCAGCATGGTAGACAAGATGGATACATTTATACAGAGAAATTAAAAGGGTCCTTATTAAAAGCTAGGCAATTTACTGGGAATCTTTTGCACTTCTCTTTTGGCCTAGTCTCTCACACAGGTTGGCTTGTGGAACCAACTCTGCCAGGTACTGCCCAATGTATAGTACCTAACAGATCACTTTCCCAAAAGGAAATTGGGCACAGTTACTCTTTTCTGGAAGGGCAGAGGCAGCAGCTTTGTGAACACAAGATTGTCCATTCAACAGTCTCACACCTACATAGTCCATCCGTTGTTATTTAGGAGTATGGATATACCCAGATGGAGCTAGGCTGTGACACTTGGCAGCAGCAGCAGCCATAGGCAAGAGGAATGAATTTTGAGGCAGTAGTCTTTTACGCGAAGCTCTCTCCTAACACCAGGCAGTAGATTCATTGCTATATAAGAATCATAGCATCATGGAATCATAGAATGCTCTGGGCTGGAAGGGACATAAAAGATCATCTAGTTCCAACTGGCCTGCCATGGGCTGGGACACTTTCTTCTAGACAGGATTGCTAAGAGCCTCATCCAACCTGATCTTAAATGCTTCCAGGGATGGGGCAGCCACAGCTTCTGTTTCAATCTCAAAGATTTTTTTCCTGATATCTAATCTAAACCTACTCTCTTTCTGTTTGAAGCCATTATTCCTTTTTCTGTCACTACATGCTCTTGTAAACAGTCTCTCTCCACCTTTCCTGTAGGCTTCCTTCAGGTACTGGAAGGAATTAGTACCCCTGAAGCAGACTTGCTAGCCCAGTCTAGCACTGTTTCTGTGCAGTAAGCATTGACAAGAGGGCAAAAGAGGCTACAATGCAGTTGTTCTTTCCACCCAGGACCATTTACAGTTGAGGCTTTGAGTCACAGGAAAAACATTTCCTCATTACTAGTATCTCAAAGACTTCAAACATGATAGTGTGTAGAAAATCAAAATACAAGTTGCTAAGCTTAGGATTTCTCTGACAACAGTATCTGCTTATAAAGGACATCAGGTTTGTGTTTGCATTACAGGTTTACATACTGTCTTTGATCCACAGTAAGACTGGAGGTATGTAGGAGTGCAGTGGAACAGTTTCAGGAACAAGAAAATGATAAAGAAGAATAGGAGACATTGATCCTAATGAACTTTAAAAGAAACATGTAGGGCTTAAATATGTACTTTTATGTGGGAGAGGAAGAGTGAGGAGAGAAGTTTTTAAGAGACTGACTATTAAACCCCAACATTTATAAACTGTTAAAATAAGTACAGGATGTTTTCTTCCTGACCTCATTTTCTGCAATGCCACAAGCTCAGTTGCTAAGTAATTAACAGAGCCAAAGAAAGAAATAGAGAAAAATGAGAATCCTATTTCTAAATTTCCTTTAAGTAGCATTTATGTGGATATTAGATGGCACCAGATCCAGTTATAATTATTATTCTAATAAAATGTAGCTCAGTCACACTGAAGGGAGAACCATTTAACTGTTATATAGTGAATTTGGGTCCAAATGGCTTTATCTCAATGCACATCTCCATTTGACCTGGACTTTGCCTAAGATTCACATTGTTCTAAAGGAGAAAATTGCTTCTATTCTCTATGGTGTGGTATTTATCCTTGACCTGTAGTTACTCAGGTCAATAGAGCATCTCCTTTCAGCATTGCAGTGGCATCCACCTCATTGCTTTGTCTACAGTTACTTTGTCTACAGGACAATTCAGTGATGAACTCAGGGACAAAATTCAGCCTTTTTTCTTCATTAGGATACTCTGAGCAGTTTCTCCTAACAAACTGCTCTAATTTGTAAGCAGAGACAAAATAGAAACAAGCAACCAGTATTTGTTGCTGTCTGCATTAAGAGATATATTTAAAAAACCCTCCTGATAGCAAACCCAACATTTAATATTTCAAAGGAATGAGATATACTCTTCAGTATACAAGAGATATCTAGATTTTGTCCTGGTTCAAGTCCTTCATTGAAAGGCAGCCATCCGTTCTACTGTAAAATTGAGCAAGTTATTTATTATGACTGTAGTGAAACTGTGGGATCTTTAATGTCTTCAGAATTACTAGATTGCAGATATCTGACTACTTAATGACCTTGTATTTACTGAGGAAAAAAGTCTGCTGCTGAAACGACAGATATATAAAGGCATGAATCAGTTGTGGATAACAGAGCTACAGAAGAACTTATCATATAATGCATGACTCAGATTTTACTGCTTTTTGACATTCAACACTAACATTGCTAAAATATCACTGAAATAAATATCAGCAATTAATCACGAGTGATGTAATGTTATTAAGGGGGGATGGAAATTATCCTTCTCTGTATGCTTTGCTTCAACACTGTGCAGGAAATAAGGAACAAAAAAGATACCAGTAAAATTACACTGTTCTTTGTCATTCAAAAGAAATGGAGACACATCAGCCAATGGTAAACCATAGTGAAGAAGAAGAAGAAGAAAGAAGAAAAGAAGAGGAAGAGGAAGAGGAAGAAGAGGANCCCTTACTTATTTTAAACTAGTGACATTAAAAGAATCAGTTATATTAATTTATGTTAAATATCAAATATTTTTAAATTCTCTCTCCTTTAGAACCAAGTGACCTCCCAAATATTTTCTGTGCCATCTCACACATATCTGAAAATATCTTTATATCCAATAAAGCATATACAACACAAAAACAGAAAACCAGAGCACTATGCTTTACTGATCACTCCTCTATTTTCTTTTGAGATGAACAAAAGTTCTATGTTCATTCATGCTTGTATAGATCTTCCTCTTAAAGGCAAAAGCACATTAAAATTAATTGCCATAATGCTCCTTGTGTTCTAGGTCAATGTTCTTAAACACCAAGTGATGGAAAACAACAATATTTCAAAAGATGTTTATGGGGTTCATGGAAGTCTGTGGGTAGTCCATGGAGGAAAGTTCGGATCTACCCACATTACAATTTGTTTGAAAGGCCATCCATTTATGTTCATTTCTACTGCCCTACTCATGTTCTTTGCTCTTCCCTTCAGAAGAAGTTGAAAAACAATAGAAAAATCTAAGGCATGAAATCAACAGCCCTGTTCTCTAATCTGTCAACCATACTTCAGCAAGTGGCCATGAATATCAATAGTTTTGGTCCAGTAGCCTGATCCAGGAGCAATTATTCATAAACTCCACTACTCCACAGAGAAATCTGACATAGAGATAAAAAAGAAAAAAATATGTCTCGCTATTGACTTTAGCACTAGCCCAGGCAAGAAAACTGTCTAGTATTTCTAGCTGTAAAAACAGTCAATGCTACAGACAATATTTTTTTCAATACAGATATGTATGAAAAGGAGATACTTGTATTTTGTTTGAGGAAAAGAGTGAAAGAGCAAACATAAGTTGTGAGAACCAAACAAGGGAATAAAGCAAACATGATAGGTGTAAACAATATTAATACGCAAAATTCAGGTTTTATACTTAATGCTGAGAAAATAAAATAAACTGCAGAAAAGAATGGAACAGATGCTCAGGGAACATACACTATTTGTTTTTCAGTATGAAATCCACAAATTTGACCCCATCAGTAATTATCAAAGGTACCAATCTGGAAGCTGAAAGATGCTGAAACATTTTTCTTTTCCAACCCAAAAAGAAAATTTATTGAAGTGAGTCACTGAAACCTGCTTCATCTGTGGGTAAATGTTCATTTTTTTCACAGGACTCACTTCTGACAGAAAAAGGGGACTTGTAAACCATGTAATATATGAGTAATATTCCACAGAAGTAGTCTAAAATACCAAATATGTTTTCTTTACATCACTGAATGTGTTTTTGTTTACAAATTCTTTTTGTTGACTTTTGTAATTTATGTCCAGTATAAGAAAATACAGTAGGTTCTTATACCACTGGTGCATAGACATTCAGTCAGGTGCACTGTTATTCTGTCTGTGTGCTTTGAGCTTACCATCTTTCAGTTTTTTAAATGCAACCTGTTGTAAACATATTTAAGATTTATGGTTTATTCTCTCAGAGAAACATTGCCAGTACTCCTTTGAAGCCATCTTTGAAAACATTATCAAGTATTACTTTTCTTGATACTGTGGGACATATTTGTGTCAATTCTGGCCCTGCCCACTGCCTGTTGATAAGCCAGATACCACATATACCTTGTCACTATGCCAGTATTCACCATAAGCAAAACAAAGCTCATCCTCTGGCTCTTAAATGTGAAGTACAGAGCAGAGATAATAGCAGAAGACATTGCATAAAGTGTTAAGGTCATGGAGTCTGAATAAATATTAGCTCAGGCGCACTAGAATTTCATTTAATGTTTTTTCTAATCTCTTTCCTTTCTTTTGGAATTTCAGATGTTCATACACATGTGAATTATGAAATGTCAACTGAAAATATAGCTTACAATCTTAAACTTTACAAATATGCAACAACAAACTAGAAATATAAGTGAACATTAAAAGGTGTACATTACCAGGTTTTATCAATTTATTGTGAAGTATCATACTTAGCTCTTAGTAATACTTAGCGCTGCTGATACCAAGAGATGTCTTGAACATCTCTGCCTTCCTCTCCCAAGTCCTCTGGAGAACAGCCTTTTACAGCAGAAGGTCAGGAAGGAAAATGCAGCCTTCAGCTTCCTGCTGGTTTTAAATAAAGTGAAAATGGCATCTGCCCTAAATCTGTAGTATAGTCCAAAAGATATTCTTAGCAAAGTAAAGGGATGAGTCTAGCTTCTTTGTCCTTTAATTTGAGAGAGGGATCTGGTGATTAATGAAGTGTTGCAGGCTGAAGCTGGGAGACAGTAATAAAAACTCAGGAACAAATGACAGTATAAGCATGAATTTGAAGTTGTGTTTTGGTCAAAAAAAGTTTGATTTAAAGAGATTTTTTTCCCCGCATTTTACCTTTCATTCCTCAACATGAAAAAGTCTGGAAAAAATTAGAGAGAGATAAGAGATAATATTGTGCTTGGGCCTTTTAAGTCATGTCTGTGATTGGACACATTTCCTACCCCAACTAATATATTCCCAACCTAAGTGGTTATCCTATTTTTAACTGGTTGAGTTGTGAGAGGAAAAGCCTGATACAGTTACAAACAGCTACAGTTAATTGATGCCAGCATCAGTAGTGTCACCATTTCTCCAAAGATCTGTCTTTATTTTACAGTCTGTTACGTGTTAACCAGAATGTACTAACCAGACTTGCCTCCAACAGGCCTGGAATTAGTAACTTTCTGTCACAAATTCCTTCTTTCTATGCTTATCTCAAGTTCCTGCTGTGGTGGCTTATCTTAGGGCAAGTTCCTTCTGTGGCCTTGACAGTATTTGAGACATGCCACTTGGAGTCGTTGCAACAGTCCCACTCATGAGGAGCAAAACCAGGACATTGTGGTTTTACCGTGGGCTCTTAAAAGCACAGACAGGCAAACATATAGCATCATGAAACAAATGAATATTTATGGTGAATTAAAGCTAGCCCAACGCAAAGTTCAGTGGATAAATCAGAGCACTATAATGACATGCTAGTTTCAGGAATGCAACTTACTATAAGACACTGAGATTTATAGCAAAAAAAAAAAAAAGGTGCTATAATTCCTTTAAAATACAGTAGTGAATCCTTAACAATATTACCTGTCCTGCAAAAATAAAAATGTTTTTAATAGAAAGAGAAACTAACTTTGTTTTCTTCAGCCAGATAAAGAAAATGCTCAAAAATAATAAAAAATGTTCAACTGAGAAGGAAGTTGATGACCACATAACCTCATTTACTCTTGCAGGACTACTCATTTGGAGAGTCCATTAGGAGTAACAGGGAGTGTGTACAGGCAAGAGTGGTTTCAACTGCAATTGGTTCTTTCCCACGATTCTAGAAAAGTCCTGCTCAGGGATAGAAAGTGCTTCAGACTTGGTCTTCAACCAGAAGAAAATCCTTCATCTTTCCAGGAAAAATAAAAATCTAAAGTAACAACCTGAACATTTTCAGCTCCCCTCTACATGACAAATTTCCACAAGTGTAATGCAGCACGGGGCAGAAGATGTTCTAGTAGCTTGTCAGGATTTTTAAGGAGGAGGCAGGGACAGTCTGTGCATCAGATGGGAACCATGATAAATATATATGCAATTGAAGGAAGGGTAGAAGAAGAAAAGGGGACAAATCTCTGGAGCACAAGACACTCAATTTTCAGCTTCTCCTGTACCTTTCAACTACCCATGCTGACTCAGGTGAGCCCTCCTTTCCTGACTGATTGAAACTGATCTTCTCATTATTCAGACTTTTTGATCATATATATCCAGATGCCACAGCAGAGGTCCAGTGAAGTCTTTATCATAACTTACAAAAGAAGGATGTCAGAGCTTCTTTTTCAGGGCTTGCTCTCCTTTTCAGTTTCTCTAAATATGCCCTTTTGGCAACCACAGGAGTCCCACACCTCTTGTGTACACATAGCCCAGAAACATTGCTAGTTTTTACTTGCTGTGAATAGAGATAGCTCTTAAATTTCCTTTAGCCAACCTTCTCTCCATTTGACCATGGAGACTAAGTGCACATACGTTCCAGACAAACTAGTTCTGGGACCTGAAATATTGTTGCTCCGTGTATGAAGGAAGTCTTCTCTACCATCAATACATCACCTAAGGCAGAACTTAGTCCATAATGTTATAGATAGAGATATATATATATAGTGCATCTCCAATGTGAGAAGGTCCACTGGAATCAATTAAAGTAAGGTTGAAAGCAAATAGCAAAATCTGAACATTAGGTTTTAATAATCCTCAGATTTTACAGATTTTATTTAGTAGTTTTGTATTTATGACTATGAAACTTGTTTCCAGAGGCTGCCATAATAAGACACTGTTACACAGGCTTCTCTATCTGCCCCATTAGAAGGACTGGAACCCAAGAAAACTTCTGCTGTGATATGAAGAAATATTTCTTTATCTTAAGCACAATCTCTTCTGCAACTATAGTTTCTCAACTATAAGCAGATTGAAGCAAGAGTCCTGCTCCAGAGTCCAAAAGGATAAAATATTTAAAGGTGAGGTTTTGCATGCAATTTCACATATAACTTTATTTCCAGAGACAATAATGTGAACATGTAGATAGCACTCCACAGAATTTGGCAGTCATTATGTACTAAAAGCCTTTTGTTTTGCAACTACATAAAATTTCTATTTTACACTGAAGATCGTGGTTTATTTGGAGAAAAAGACTGAACTGGTAATAAGAAACTATTCAATTTATTTACAAATCCATAAATATGTGATTCCTTCTTCTTCTGATGGTATTTCAAATGGCAAGATGAAATATCAGTATACCCTTTGGAACATTTCTTCACTCAAGTACATGTAATCATTACTGTCAGCCCATCAAGCTCCAGGTGAAAATAGATTCTATATAAACTCTTTTAAGTCACATTTGATTAGACCTTTTCCTGTATGAGTTTGACATGGTTTATTATTTCTTATCACTGCTTCTCTGGTGGACTTCCCCAGAATAACTTCTGTACCGTAACTGACAAACGAAATCTGACTGTACTACAGTGAATGTAATGCTGAAAGTTCCCCTGCTAAATATGGTAAATGAATAGTGTATCTTTTCATACCTCTTAATTGAACAGAAGCTTTATTTTGAATAACATCAAGTGAAAATGTAATACTTACCAGGCAGGAGATGATAGAAAGTAACCTTTATCCTGGGTGGAGGTGGCAGAGAATCCATGTAAAGACAAAGGAATGGGATAACAGAAAGGAACACTAATAAATAAGGAGAAATGCTTATAGATTTCACCAGTTTTATGGTATAGACTGTAATAAGAGGAAAAAAAATTATAAAAATTAAAACCAGTAATAAAACCATGGCTGAAATTTGTAAATGTTTATTTAAGAATGCAAATAATCATGATGATTATGAGACACAGCCAGAAGCTTTATGTGCCTTTATGTGTCTTCTCTGTTGGAAGCAGTTTTTGGAAAACTAATACCGTGACAGATTTTGCCTATTTCAGTGGCTTTCTTGATATCTTTCTCTCTTCCCAAAAATACATAAATAAAGAAGTAAAAGACTTCCTATAATGCATGCCTGAGGCACTCTTTTTGACCAGTGAACATCTTTGTATCTTCTTTTTTAGACTGTAAAATAAAATGAAATAAAAAAGTGTATTTTTATTTCCTTTGCCTCCTTCAGTGGCCAGTTCTGAATTAAAACAATCTTGATATGCCTATCAATACAGAACTCAAAGGCAAGTTCTGCTGGCATGTGATCAAAGACTGCTTCTCCCTATTGCCACACAGGGAGTTACTTATCAGAGATTTTAAAAGTTCTTCCTGATTCTGTTTATTTGCAAAATTTCAATAAAATTCTACTTCAAACTCATAAAACTTCAGTTGATGTGGGAAATAATACAAGGAAAATGAAGACTCGGTGCTGTTCTGTGAGCCACACACAGGAGCCAGGAGATGAAGCTCGAGGTCTGAGTTTCTTCACAAACTTCCATAAGTTATGCACATTGCTTGCCCTTGGCACAGTTTCAAGTTCACCAGTATTTCTACGTGACAGTGGAACAAACTGGGCTGTGCCACATTATTCTGCAGTTACCACTGCATTTGATAGAGTCATTCAAATATTTGGCATTCACAGCTCCAGCCTTGTATATGCTGGCCTAGTAACACTACCAGGAGCTAAAAAAAAAGGACTGCCAACTGGACCAAGAAGGAATTCTATAGTACCCTACTTCTCTGGAAGGATTTGCATACACAGGCATGAATATATCCAGAAGATTTGAAAACAGTAGTTGCCAGGATTGCCCAGCAGATTTGCAAATGTGCCTGGAAGCAGTGCCTTGTTCTTATTACTGTTAGGCACTCCTGTCTTGAAAACTCAAATTTCAGAAACCCCTTTGCAGAGAGCTTATATCTGAGCCTCTAATAGTACATGACATGTCTCCTCAGGGATGCTGAATAGCTCACCATAAACAGACAGCAATCAGTCTTTCAACCACAAGGATCTGGCCGATGAGCCTGGAAGAACAGCAATGAGGCTTTATTTCAACCAGTCAATAAGCCATTCCACTATTCATAAGCCAACTCTTTTCAAGACAATTTATGGGACTAGGGAACAAAAGGAAGATTAGGTATGAAGAACAGACTGTCAGGGGACAGGAGAAGGCCAGCTGCTCCTTAAAGGAAAGGAAGCCAGGAGCCAGGCACAGTGTCATGTGTGACAGGACAGTTGGAGTCAGGCTGGAGCCCAGCATCAGCTAAGCCCATAGTGGTGTTGCAGGTCTGAGGCCAAGCCATGAAGTCATGCCAGAAAGTCAGGATCAGGATCAGGTCTGGTGATTGTAACTAGGACCAGACACAGCTCAGAAGTAACCAAGCAAATCCATGGTTACAAGGCAGGTCTGAGCTGAAGCTTGGAATTCAGCCTGTGGATCTGGGTCAGGGTCTGCATCATCAAGTGCATGGCCAGGAACAGGCAGCAACCAAGGGCTAGAGACTTAGCTTAACAGCAGCTCCTGTGGGAAGAAGTATCATCCACTCTAAGGCTTCTAGCTTTCCTCCCACAAAAATTTCACATCCAGAACCATTTGCTGTACTTTCTCTAGCTGTGCTTGGGCTCAAATCACCAAATGCCAGAAGGGAAGATTGATGCACTCAAAGCTCTGAGGAAGAAATTGGCAGTCTCTGGAGCAGAAGCACTAAGTTGCAGGGCATCTTTCCATCCATGTGTCTAGATTTGAACATCTGTGGTGGGTTGACCCTAGCTGAAGACTGGTGTACACCAAAGCTGCTCCATCACTACCCTTCTCAGCTGGACAGAGGGAGGGAAAATGTATCATAAAGCTTATTACTGGAGATAAGAAGAGATCACTCCCCAATAATCATCACACAATCTCAACCTGGGGAGACCAGTTTAATTTACTGTCATTCATACTGGAGTAGGGTAGTAAGAAATAAAAACTAAATCATAAGCCATGGTTCCTCCACTCCTCCCTTCTTCTCAGACTCAACTTCACTCCCAGATTCTCTACTTTCTCCCTTCAACAGTGCAGTGGGATGGGCAAAGGGGAGCTGCAGTCAGTTCATCACACATTGCCTCTCCTTCCTTCTCAGAGGGAGGGCTACTCACACACTTCCCCTGCTCCAGCATGGCGTCCCTCCTATGGGAGACAGCCTTCCTTAAACTTCTGCAAGTTGGGTCCTTCCCATGGGACACAGTTCCTCAAGAACTGCCCCAGCGTAAGTACCTTCCAGGGGTGCAGTCCTTCAGGAATAGGTTGCTCCAAAATGGTCCCCCACACGGTCAGAAGACCTGCCAGCACAGCTGCTTCAATGCGAGCTCCTCTTTTCATGGGTCCACCAGTCCTGCCAGGAGTCTACTTGAGTGCTGGCTACCCACAGGATGACAGCCTCATTCAGGTATCCACCTGGTCTGGCATGGGGTCATCCATGGGCCAATAATATCAAAACTTTGTAAATTAGGGCTTCTATGCTTATTTCTCAAAATGAAATAGACATCATGTCTATAATTTTGTTCTCATTTCAATGTTAAGAAGATGTTAAGACCAGAGGAAGTAAAACAAATTACTCAGTAAGCTATGAGTAGAAATATTTTCTAGTTACTCTGCAAATCAAGATTTCTAGAGCTAAGTGTGATCACTGAAATAATTTAGTCAAATTCCTGCCTAAAACTACTTTTGCCATCAAAACAATGCCACAGAACTTTGACTTTGTCCCAAACAACATGCAGTTTGGATGAAATGTATCTCTCAGAAAAGAAATACAAAATCAAAAGAGAGTACAGGGACTGATGAATTTGAGGTATCCATTGGAAAGCCATCACAGGTTAAGTTTCTGTGTCAGGACTGGAATAAGAACTTTGGCCATTTTGCAGGTTTATAAAAAATGGCACTTTGTAAAAGTCCCCTTTTCCCTACATGGCTCAGGCAGACTCCTCCACTTCACCAGATTTAATAAGTGTTAATGGGCAATTTTTCACAGACATTGTAGCCTACTTGGATTTCCAAAAGGAAACAATCAGTCCTCAAAGTCTTCAAAAGAAGCTACACAC
The DNA here is from genome assembly GCA_013396695.1 of Sakesphorus luctuosus. Classification (NCBI taxonomy): domain Eukaryota; kingdom Metazoa; phylum Chordata; class Aves; order Passeriformes; family Thamnophilidae; genus Sakesphorus; species Sakesphorus luctuosus. Next base: position 218,797 of record VWZD01004950.1, on the reverse strand, counting down.
CATAGGATAAGTGGAAGAAACAGGCATGGAGTGGAACTGTCAAGAGTAGGAAGGAGACTGTGTTCCTTGACCTTATACTAACAAACAGTGAAGGCTTTGTTGGAGTGTGGAAGCTGGGGACAGTCTTGGCTGCAGTGACCTTGAGATTGTGAAGTTCCGTATCAGGTGAGGAGGAAGCACAACAGCAAGTAAGATTACAATCATGAGTTCATGAAAGCGAAATTAAGCCTCTTCAGGGATCTTCTTGGAATAATCCCATGGGAACCAGTCCTGTAGTGAATAGGAATCCAAGAGAGATGGTTGATATTCAAGGACCACTTCCTCCAGTCTCAAGAAATGAATCCTCTTGAGCAAGAAATTAGGCAAAAGAGGCATGAGACCTGCATGGATGAATACAAGACTCCTGTCACTAGTCAAGCATGAGCACAGGAGATGGAAGCAGGATCAGGCCACTTTAAATTAATATGGAGAGGTGATCAGAGTCAGTAGAAATGAGAGAAAGGCCAAGGTCCACCAGTAATTAAATCTGGCCAAGGATGTTAAGAACAAGAAGAAGGGCTTTTTCCAATACATCAACAACAAAAAGAAAATAAAGGATAATATCATCACATTACTAAATGGATAGAGGAGCCTGGTAACAAAAGACACACAGAAGGCAGTTACTGAATGCCTTCTTTGCATTGGTCTTCACTGACAAGACCAGTGCCCAGAAATCCTGGACCCAGGAAAGCAGGGTAATTGAATGTTGGAAGGAAGACTTTCCCTTGGTGAAGGAGGATTGGGTTAGAGAACACCTAGGACAACTTGACATCCATAGGTCCATGATCCCATGGTCATTCACAAGTACTGAGGCACCATAGCTGAGGCACCATATTATAAAAGCCCTGGAAATTAGAGCTTGGGGGGCACAGGCATGTCATCATATATTCCTGTGGGCCTTCGGCCTGATACTAAAGCACTTTTAACTTTTTATCTTATCCCACACTAACGTGGCTCAGAGTCCTGTTTTGTCATAGTCTCTCATGGCATCAATATCATCATATCATAATAATATCATATCATGATTTGGTTAAAAAGGACCTTAACGATCATTTAGTTCTGAACCCCCTACCCCGGGCAGAAGCAAGAACCTGAAGAGACAGAGAAGCAGCAAGGATTACCAAAGGCTGCTTCTATAAGAGCAATGGCTGAGCAGGCTGTGTCAGAGGAGAATCAAGAGGTGGCTGGGCTGCCTCACAAGGCCAGGTGAGCAGTAAACAGAGTGGGACAAAACGGTAGAGTGTCCTCTCCAATTGTGTGCGGTCCCAAAAGAGCTAAGCAGGCTTGGTGACAGTAACCAGGGTCAGCCACAATCCAGTGATCATCAAGCAAACCTGTAGTGACAAGGCAGGTCAGAAGTCAAGCCAGGAAATCAAGCCAACAAGGCAGAGTCAGGACCATAGGCAGAGCATATGGCCGGGCACAGATACCCCTACAATGTAGCCTGTGCCCATCCTAAAGCCTAGGATCTGATCTTACGTTCAGCTTTCTAGTGAAGGAAGAAGTCTCTGATGAGTCCTCTTCTGGCTCTTTTTCCCTCTGGTATTGCTGGTACACACAAGGTCCAGAGAGTCAGATTCCTGCCTCATCCTGAAGAACAGAGAAACAGATGATAGACAGTTATACAGCCCTGATGTATATCTGGAGAGAATGGATCCATTATCTGTAGTCTCCTCCTCCAAACTACACTGTGGGCAGCCAGGTTCAAAGTAAAAAAAAAGAGGTGGTTCTTCAAGCAGCAGGCATCAGACCTGCTGATTCCCTTCCATTGAGGATATAACAAGTTTCAGGATTTTAAAGGGCAACTGGGTAAGCATTTCAATGATAAACCTGTTACGAGTTATTACAGAGATAAATCTCTACAGTTTTAGAAAGTCCTATGGAAGAGTTGGGCTGGTGTGCTGGTTTTGGCTAGGGTAGAGTTAATTTTCTTCACAGTGGTTGGTATGTGTCTATGTTTTGGATTTATACTGAACACAGTGCTGATAATATAGAGATGCTTTTGCTCTTGCTGAGCAGGGCTTACACAGAGCCAAGGCCTTTTCTGCTTTTTGTACTTGCACACGGGCAAGGAGGCTGGGGGTACATGGGATGTTGGGAGGAAACACAGCTGGGACAGTAACCCAAAATCACCAACGGAATATTCCATGTCATATGACATCATGCTCAGTATATAAAGCTGGGGGAAAGAAGGAGGAATGAGGGAACATGTGGAGGGATGGACTTTTTCTTCTGAAGTAACTGTTAGGCATCACACGTGATGGTGCCCTGCTTTTCTGAAGATGGCACCTGCCTGCCCGTGGGAAACAGTGAATTAATTCCTTGGTTTGGTTTTCTTGTTTCCATGATTTTTACTTCGCCTATTAAATTATCTTTATCTCAATCCATGAGTTTTCTAGCTTTTATTCTTCCCATTCTCTCCAAGTTCTTACTGGTGGGGGAATGAGTAAGCAGTTGTGTGGTGCTGGTTGCTGGCTGGGGTTAAACCACAACAGGCCAGATATATACTTTTTTACTGTCTTAAACATTTGGACAGCAATTTTTAATTCTTTTTTTAGAACAACACAGTCTGTACAGCTGAAATTCCTACATTTGATGAGATCAGAAGAACCAGCATACCCACAGTGCAGGAGTTGAGCCTCACCCTGGGGATATCACCTTCCTGGAGACTGTGTCTCCCCCACCAAGAAAGCCAGAGAGAAAATGTTGTCTTGGTGAGAATTTGCCCTTTAGCTCTATAGTTATTCTTATTTTCCTGTCTTCTCAACTGAGTCATTTGACCTATTTAGACATGATATTTGAATTAGATAAACTCATTTCTTTTTTACTAAAGCAGGCACTTAGAACAACTAGTTTTAAAAGTACTTGTCTACTTCTCGTTAAATGGATCTGAGTTTGCTCAAATATCTTTCTTTAAGAATGGATTATGATCCCCAGATGTGGCTCTAAGAAACACCTTCCACTAGTTCTTGTCCTCTGCGAAGATAACTGCCCTTTCCCCTCTTTATCATAACAAACCATGTTCAAATTATATTGGAAAGCATACCCTTGTTTATCTCCCACTCCACTGCTGTTGTAGTTTGGAATTCTTATGTAAATTCTCTCCCCTGCCACTAACTGCCCATGCCAGGAGTTAACAAAAAGAGTCGTTAACTGCTGATTTCTTGGGTGGGGGCAGGTTGTCTCTTTTGTTTT
>VWZD01004950.1:168562-211913 GCA_013396695.1 Sakesphorus luctuosus | reverse complement strand
CTCCCCCCACCCCACCCTGGGGAAAAAAAAAAGCACCATAAAAAAATCCCTCAGTAATGGCAAAAGACTCCTGGCTTGGGAAAAAATGTGCCATATTTCAGTCCTAAACATAAAATTATAATGATATTAATAAAAAGTTAAAACATCTCTTTAAAAGGAGGGCCACAAACTACCTTAAGAATAAATATAGTTTGGCATTCTATACAGCTAATGCAGTTATTTACTGTAAACAGGATTCATTTGGAGTCACTGTGATTTGTGCTACCTGGTCCCCATAAAAAAAAAAAACAAAACAAACCCAAACCAAACAAAACAAAGACCATGTCCAGTCACACCTTCAATATCTCCAAAAATATTCTCTACCTGTCTCTAGTTTTTAACTACCCTCACAGTAAAAAAAAAAAACCAAAACAAAAAAAAACAAACCAAAAACCAACAAAATTTTTTCTTATATTTAAATGCCATATCTTGTACTTTAACTTGTGCCTGAAGAGCCGCCTTCAGATCAACTCTAGCAACTTCATTCCTTTTTGTAACTTGGTGGGGGAAGGAAGTGGGATTTTGCTGGCAGGCAGTTAAGTAATTTCACAAAAATACCAAAAGGAGGATGGTACTGTCATGAAGTTGTATTTAAAAGAACTATGAAGCTGAATAATATGTCAGTGAGAGTGCTTGTTTTTTACAACTTCAGTGAAAAGCTGGCAAGTGTTTATTCTGTCTGTAGTAGCTCAGACAGGTCTCCTTCTTTCTCTAGCCATTCCCGAGAGGAAAGCAAGACATTACAATGACCATGTAACCTGTAAGAAAGACGAGGAGAAATAAGCCCTGTATAGTCTTGGTACTAGACAAGGACGTGGAGCTACATAGACTCTACTCTTTCCTGGGAGGCTACTTACTTGAATTTTTTGAGGACTGGCCTGTGGAGAGATCCAGAGAAGGGGGTATGCCTATTATGCCTTGGCCTCAAAGCCACACGCATGACCAGGCATTGCACTTTAATTTAGACTTTCAGTAGTTCCCAAACAAAATTTTTGCGGAGTCTTACTTCCTTGATACCTTGAGTTCACATTCAAAGAAAAAGTTACATATTTTTCCCCAAGAGATTTATTTTAAGTCAGTGAGAAAATAGGTGCTTTGGCAAAAGCGTTTACAAGAGTAACATATAACCAAGGAAAAGATCCCACAAGAACATTACACTGAATAACAGGTTACTAGGACCAAAAGGACTTTGCTGCCTCTCTCCAAACAGCATTCTGAGCTCTGTTTCTATACCCCTAAAAGAGTTTTACAAGACAGCAATCATAGCTGCAGAATAGCAAACCTTCATTGCACTCAGCAAACACCAACCTACAACTTAAGTGAAATACCACTCAACCTGTTTTAAGTCACCCACAAGAGAAAGGAAAGAGTAAAGGAAGAAAAGAGAGGAGAGACAAGTGGTTACTGCAAGAGATCACACACTGGCAGATTCCAGGAGAGAAGACCAGACTCAAAAGGGAGGATTTGTGTGCCTCTTTTATATGGTTTGTCTATTGTGGCCACAACCTCCAGGAGGGAAATCTGGGTCACTGAGCACTCAATGCCCTCTATAGCCATAGTGGCAGGTGCCACAGCCGTCAGAGGCTCCGAGGCATGGTGTGGACAGGCTACCAGCTGGGCCTTATTGATTGACAGGTACCCCATGTGGTTCCCCTGCCGGGGGCCTTCTNCCCATGCCGTGTGCCTTCTGTGGACTCAGCCATGCTGGCTGCAGGAAGTGTCATCTGGACAGGCCTGGCCCCCTTCCCCTGCCCACACACACAGACAAGATGGTTGCTTCAACCCATCAATCAAACAACTCACTGAGATACAAATCCAGTCTATAACAATGCCTTCTTTGAATTACTTCAGCAGCTGATGGCAAAGTCTGTAGTGATCATTTCTGTAGCCATCAATCATTTCACAATCTATATTTGCCTCTATCTATATTTGCAAAGAAAATACGCCTCTCTTCTTACAACATGCAAATGTCTCTGAAGCAAATAGATATGGGAGAAAATTCTGAACATCAGGAAACATTTTTTTTTGCAGTGAAGGTGACCAAGAACTGACACAGGTTGCCCAGAGAGAGGGTGCACACTTCATTCTCAGAGATATTCAAAAGCCATTTGAACACAGTCCTGAGCAACCTGCTCTAGGTGGCAATCCTTGAGCAGGGGAGGTGGACCAGATGACTTCCAGAGGTTACTTCCAACCTCAACCATTTAGTGATTCTCAATTTTCATGAGAATCTGAGGATACTGAAGATGTTGTACTGACCCTTTTTCAAGGTTCTGACCTTTACTTAGGAATGAATTTCAGGCAAGTCCAGAGTTTGCAGTCAACACTTTGAGACAAAAAAGACAAAAATCATGTCATGGAAATGAACACTTCCTTAGAAGGCAGCAGACTTTTCTTTGCTGTGTTCAACAGCCCATGGTTTTAAATGGAACCATGACATTAAATGGGACCGTGCCCAAGAGATGCACCTGGCCCTGTGTTATGTTGGTGTCACCAGCAGTTCCCAGAACTTGTATCTTCCCCCAGGTGCCTGCAAACACATGCTGCCTGAGGGAAGCTGATATATCTCTGGGATTCTTTTTTTTTTTTCTCTGCACAGAAAATTGCAGTCTTCTTCTCTTTAGATACTGTTTCTTTAATTCACATTTTTTTGCTGCTTGGTGCATTTTCAGATCTGAGGGTTGCTTTGTGAAGTCAGGGCCCACACACCATACGTGAAGTGTGGCAGAGGAGAGAAGGAGGCTTTTAGAGATTGTACAGTAGAGCCTCTTTAATTTTAAGGACTCCAGTTCCTTGCCTCTGTCCAACACTGCCTGGCTATGATTATGAAGTGCTTTGCAGGAGAAACACAATAAACATGATAGTGGGTCAAATTGCTCTCAGATGACCTCAGTGGCAGCAGAAAGTAGTAGAAGACACCAAAACAGCTCCAGGATGGGGAAACTCCAAAAAATACTTTTAAGAAATGAGTTGCATGGTTGCAACCACCCACTTCCAAAGACAAATGGCATCCATTCCATGTGGCGGAGATACTACTATTCATTTGAACTGCCAGCACTGACTGGCAGGAGCTGAAGGTTTCCCCTACCAGGTTGGCCCCTAAGCTGCAGACAGGCCTAGGGGAAGAAGAAATTGATTAAGTCTAAAGAACAACAGAACCTCTGAGACATTGCTGATAATTAAAGTAATATAGCACTAAAAGCAGCACTAGTAATTTAAGATGGACCTTGTTCTCCTCAATTTCTCAATGGTTATCAACATGATAGAACTGTTTAGATCATTTCCCTTATTTAGTATGTCTCTTATTAGAAGCAGAGCCTAAATACCTCAGTCTAATTATGACTCATTCATGAATGCCTGCTTCATTGTTCTAAATGAGAACATGCTCTTAGAGAGGTAATAAAATTAGCATTAGAATCTATCTGAAACAAATTGAACAGTGGATGCTCAAAGCAGTCAACACTGAAGTCAGCTAGAGCACGTATGAATGTGCAAGTACTATTATATACGGTTCTGTACATACTATTTCATTTTTAGAGCTGTATTTGACATAGGAAAAGGACTTCTTGATTTAACTGGATTAGAACTTGCAAGGCTTATCCTCTGGTGAGTAAATTGCACAGATTCATGGTCAGCAGAGAAGCAGTGTTGTTCACTACCAGGTCTGGATCTCAAACCTCAGCTGTATTTCAGCTAAGTAGCACCACAAGAAATGTAACATTAAGACACAATCACTATGCTCAGGCACAAAGTCACTATCTATCATGCAGACAAACTCCATTTCTCACAGCAAAACATTTACTAACCTTCTGTCTGGGAAGAAAATTGCACTGTACATTTCAAAACAGTTTTCCTAAAATGCATAAAATGAGTAGTATCATCCAAGACAGTCTTTTAAAGAATGTAGAGTCAAATATAGCATCAATGCCAGCAAAATCAAATACTACAATGGTTTTGAGTACTCATTTCCCTTCAGTATAGTTTTATCCCATACCTTTAATAAATAAATATATTGCTAACTTATTAGCTGGCAAAAGAATCAACATGGAGATTAACCAAGGTAAAGTCCAAGATTCATGACTTTGCTCATACAAAGCAATGTTTCATCTCATGTGCAAGACAGACAGCTGAGTATGAAAAAGCCAGTGGAGCTTCTAAGACAGACAGATGCAAGTTCTGCTCTACCTATTCAGCACTCCACAGGGAGCTACTATAGTGAATGGAGGATGGATTGTGCTTACTGTTGTACAGAGATGTTTTTCTGTAGACTCTCCTAACAGCTATTTGCTCCATTCTTGCAGATTCATTCCCCTACAGAGTTCGTTGTTCCTGTTCTCTGTGTGTTAACCAGGAGTGCAAGTCCATGTTTCAAAGGCAGAAAGGTCTAAAACTTTGAAGAGCCTCTTATCAGTTGCAAGACATGGCTCAAAGGATACCTGGAAAAAAAAGTCATCTGAGATAAACATAACCTTGTCAAAATCTTGTGTGAAAACATTGAAAATATACTTATTTCACACAAAGAAATATCTATATGCAATATGGATGCAGCTTCTGATTAATGGTCACCTAACTTATGTGAGATGCTTTTTTCTTCCACAGCAGAACACTAATGATACTGCTATCATTAACTGTTTTGTTTTGCTCATTTTCTGAATCAACAGCACCATTTAATTCTTCTGACACAATATCACTGACCTGATCAAAAAGCATAGAGATAGAACTTTTCTCCTGGTAGAAAACTAGATCATGGCACCTGCTCTGCATTATGTAAAAATGCCTGTGGTTGATGAAAAACAATCCCTGTTCAGAGTGTGCAACCCTCAAATTACAGCTGAAGAACAGCCATTTTGTTATCTTGCTCTGAATTCCCTATGGTAAACAATTCCATTACTCCCCAGCCGCACTTGACATACATAATATAACACTGCTTACCATTTCAACTATTAACACTATGGTAATGAATAATAGCAAAATATAAACACACTTGTAACACACAAGAAAACTTTATGTTTTGAATAAGCATTACAGTGCAATTTTTGTCTCAGATCATAATGATTATCTCGGAGTTTATTGTGCTTACTGGAGTAATTTTAGTGTAGCTCATCTCTGCTGAAAGAATATGTCCTGTAAAGAAGAAAAGGACAGGTTAATCTCAGAAAAATATTATTGATTTAATGTGTTAAATATTTTTTTTGTATCCTGGTAGATATAATCTTATTTTCTCAAGCGTTTTTAAAGGTAGTGTGGTTCCTGTGTTGTAATGCACTAGCTTGTCTCCCCCTGGAACAGAGGATTTTTTACAAACTACTGACCTGAAACTTAATTCACAGAAGGAAGGAGTGCATGTTAACTGAATCCTACACTTCCTTAAGTATGTGTTTCCACTTTCAGCTGCATCTTAATTTTTTGTCTTGGATTTTGAGAAGAAAGAAAATGCAATAATATTCCTTTCAAGCAACATATCTTCAGTAGTTCAAAGACATGATATCAATAGTGTAATGCAGTCAGGTCACATTGCTTTCTATATGCCAGTACAATAAAGGCCCTAAGGCGCGTCTTGGCCTTTTCCACTGTAGACTACACAAAGACTTCCAGTTTTGATTTGCCAATTGCTAATCTTAGTTGACTAAAACCACAGCCAAATTCTCATGAGAAACAGCTACATAGCATTACTCAGTACATTACTCATAGGTTATATGACATTCATTTACCACACTGAACTGAAGCTAAACATTGCGCTGGATATTTTTAAGGTATTCATGTAACTTTTTCAGCTGTGACACAGCTGCTTTACACCTTTATGACCTCTTGGTACTTTACAATTTTTAATGTGTTCAGAGCTAGTCAACAGAAATGCAATAATGTCATAATGCCATCTACAGGCCCTCTTGGTGACCCTGTCTTCCATATTCCTCCAGATAACTAAAAGTGTCAGTAGGAAAAAAAAAGCACAACAAACCCTTGAATAGCAGAGTCAAATCACAAGCAACTACAACAGGTCTCTACATTATGATTCTAAATAATGAGTTTTCTTAACATCTTTCTAGTAATCTCTGCCAGGAACAATGTGAAGACAGATTTTCATGTAGTATTTAACAACTCAAGCCGTGGCATCAAGTTAAGAAGAAAGATAGAGTAAAAGCAAGGTTTAATTGGGCTGTCCTGAATATTGCATTAATCTATCTATCTATCTATCTATCTATCTATCTATCTATCTATCCAATCTTTCTGATCCCAGCAACCAGCCATCAAACCTTCAAATGCCCAAGGGCTACAAGACAGACATCACGTATTCTGGAGACCTGAGAGAAGAAGAGAGCTCAGACTGTGGTTCACAAAAGATCACAACAGCTCCCAACAGGTCTCACTGCTCCACAGACATCTGGATTGCCAGTTTTAACATAGCCTACTGATTTGCTTCCCAAAAGTCAGACATTCAGGTTACCTAGAAGTTCCCAAGTCAGCTCAGACTTCCCATTAGCCAGAAGGCACAATTTAACAAATGACTTGAACTTCTGAAGGTCCATACACAGCTTAAGACCCACCTTCGCCATCCTGTTAGGCTTGCCAGTGAGCATGACTTTGAGCAACCACAGACCTTGTTAAAGTTGATTGACGTGCTTGCCTCTGCTATGTAAGATTAAATAGTAAACAAACAAACAAACAACCAAAACACACACCCCTACACACAAAGGAAATTAAAAATTAAGAAAAAATGGCTGAAAAACAGAAACCACAGCCCAAGGGGCTGGGTCATCTGGTGTGGGGTATGCAAGCATTCAAGGAGAAAATGTATGCTCTTGCAAAATGTTACTCTTTCCATGCTTTGCAGATGGACAGTCAGAAATAGAGATAGAACTTCTGGCAATGTCTAAATTTCAGCTACTTGTCTTTCCTTTCTTTGGGGGATCTGTGAACAATGAATCCAATAGCATTCCCAATGCAGAATATACAAAGAAAATCAAGAGTAAAAAAGTAAACAAACAGCTCATTCACATCTTGAATCTATCATACTTTCTACTTCTCCTGTAGGAATAATAAAAACCTGTTACACATTCTCCTGGCAAGCAGATGTTAATTTCAGTCTATTTGTCCCTCTTACCAGCCTCTGTTTTTCTGCTAAAAATTACTTCAATGTTTCTCAGAAAGGCCAGGAGCCACTGAAGTTACAAGTTTTATACTTAGGGCATACATAAACATAACCACTTGGAACAATATCTGAAAAGGTTTCCTTCCTAGGTGAGTCCCAACACAGAAGGTGAAATGCCTCTTCAGTTATTTGTACAGAATCATCACATTGAAGAAAGATCTATATGCAAATAGTAATTTTTTTTTAAGAAATTGCTTTAAATTTTGGATCAGTTAATAATTAACACAATCAGAATTATTTCCTCTCTTCTAATTGACTCCTGCAGACTATAGGAAGAAAGAAGAGCTATGTCTGTATGAAAAGGAAATGTTTCAAACTTTTACAAGGCATGATTTTTTCAGTTAATGATATTTTCAATTCTAGGGCTTTCTACGTTGTTTGAATAAAAGCACTTTTATTTAAAAATCATATTTTAAATGCTTTCACATAAAAATTAGAGAAACATCTGAGGAGAGCCAGAGTAACAGCTTGACAATAGACATCACAGCAGATCTCATTTTTGCATACAGTCTTACTGCAGCACCTGTCAGACAGTGAAAAGAGACATATTATCTGAAGTTCTTGTGCCTCACATTTGTTGCATGCAGCTATTATTTTTCTTGGCTTTGATGTTTCACACAACTTTTTGAAGCAAAGAATCTGCTATGACAACATGACACTTCCCATATGTTCCCTTAGCTGTATGAATGAGAAAACCTTGGCTAACCCTAATTAGCATTGGCACTGTTGTTTGTAATTCTTGCACTGCTTTTTATTTGTTTTAGTAACTTAGAGTTTATGAAAGGTTCTGCTTATTGTACAGAGGAGCAAAAGCATCATGCTACTGAGGATACTTGACTTTAAATTGTTGGGGAGAGGTGGTGGCCAAGTCCCACACCTTGGCTAACTTTCCAGCCTGTAACTAGGTGGAGGTTATGGCAGGATATGGTCTGGGTGCAGACAGATGGGGTTTGCCTCCAGGTGATTTTCTCAATTCCACCTGCTTTGCTATATGAGCTGAAGGAATTTTCCAAGAAAGCTGGCCGGTCAACAGATGGAGGAAAAAAGGCTTTCCTGAATTGGTTCACATTTTGCCTCCAGTTAGAGAAGCTTCTTTTCTCTTTTGGCTAAAAAGTCATTGCCAGTGACTTAAAGGAACTTAATCTCCTACAGATCAAATGCAGTTTCTCCTAGTTTTTGAAGTGTTACCTCTCCAAATGAATGGACATCTAATCTCTGCATGTAATGTAACATTCCAGAGAGCATGTCTGACATGTGAAAAATCTACTTTCGTGCTAGCTAGAGGAGAGTGTTGCTGCTTGTCTCCTGGCATACCTTCAGCTCCCTGAGATTCAGGATCTGGCATGATTTCAGAATGCAGGTCCTTGCTTTGGTTACTGGATAAAACAATCCACCAGAGAGTCGTGCTGTCTCCCAGAGGGACCTGGTCAGGCTGGAGAAATGAGCTGACAGAACCTCATGAATTCCAACAAGGGGAAGTTCAAAGTCCTGCACCTGGGGAGGAATAATCCCAAATACCAATGCATTCTGGGGGCAGGATGCCATTTTCCTTCTTCACAGCGAGGACACATTGCTGGATTAAGCTCAACTTGTCCACCATGACCATGCATTCTTCACTGGTTTCTAGTCAGATACCTTTAGGCTTTCTGAAGCCTGGACTTATTCCTCACTAGGAGGACAACTTTATATTTCCCTATATTGAACTTTGTGTTGTTCCTACTGGCCCATTTATCCAGCTCCTTGATGTCCCTTTGAATGGCAGAACACCCATCTGGTGTATTATACAGACACATAACTTTCTGATAAAACTCTCTTTCTTTTTCAGTTTTCAACTTATTTTGGTTTTGCTTTTTGAAAAAAATCAGTCTTTCCTGCTTTAAGGGTTTTCAAATCAAGTTATAACATCCATGTTCTGGCATACATTTTCTTTTTCTTATTGTTTTAGAACATGGATAAGATATGCACTGCTTCTAAATATGTTAAGGTTTGAAATTCTCAGAGATTCTGGACAAGTACAGAGTAACTAAGCCTATTACTGGGCATGTTAGGTTCAAGCCAAGTACTTTATCATTAAAATTCAGAACTGCTTCAGTAATACAAAAACAAACCCACAAAATATATGGAGAGAAAGATGAAAGGAGAGCAGCAAGTGAAAGAGCTCTTGCTGGGAACTTTTTTCCTTCTCTTTTCTTTATTTTTTTCAAATTTAACTTTAAAAATAGCAAGTGACTGAACTGTTAAAAGGAAAAGGAATCCAAATATGAAAAATAATGTCAAAAATATAAGCAAAAGCATTTCTTGATGGAACTGGCAACTGCTATCTTCTCAGTTTCCAAACCTTTGCTTCCTCTTATCCACTGTTTGACTACTTGTTCACACATCTCTCCTCATTTGATCATAACTTTATTTAGCTTTTTTTTTTAGATCATATATTACCTTTCTAAATATTGTGCTAGCAAGCTGAGAAATAACTTTTTCTTGATCTAAAGAGAACTCAGGTAGAACAAGCTCAGTGTTATAAATTTATTCTTTCTTTTCCTGAATGTAAAGCTTGTGCAGTGAGGAACTTTCTTTTCATTCCATATTTGTACACAAACAAATATAACAGAGCTGGAACATAACATTAATTTCTAATCAATCATACAATGTTTTTATAAAAACAGAAGATTTGGAACTTTCCCTGTGAATTTTGTGTTTTCTGTCATTCAGTCATTTTTTCATCTGTTCCTGTTATTTTATAGACTCTTGTCTTATTGTTTCCCTATGTACAAGAAAATACATTTCTGTTTGGATAATCTACATCATAAGCGTAGCAACTGCAGACAGATTTCAAAAGGGTTTTGGTAACCACTTAGCTCTGACAGAAAAAGTTTAGTACAACTTAATACCTCTGATCAAAGTTGATAAACATTCTGTGGTTTATTACCCTTATTCACTAAGCATAATTCAGCAAGATATCTGTGCTACTAGGATCCATATATGTATCTAGTGAGATTTCCATGATGCTTCTGGATGTGTATTTTGGGGTTTTTTTACCAATTTGTGAATCATTTTAAATTGATTAGTGACCTCCAATTATTTTTCTCTGAGATTAAAAAAGTCCTCCTCTGAAGTCTCTTTCAAGTGAGTATTTGACACTTCCATTTTCTTTGCTTTTTCAAAGCTATCTTTCATTCAGAACTGTTAAGAAAATCTCCCTATTCTTGCATGGGTATATGCTACACAGACAGAGTATCTGAGAGCATTTCAGGTCTGAAACACTCCCTTCAGCCAAACTAAACTTTCTTGGTAAAGGCTTGAAATTGTAGTCATGCCCTCTAGCTAAGTATAAAAGTAAAGTTAGTCTCCTTCAGGCAGTAATTCTTTGTTTTCTATCATTTTCTATGCTCCTAAAACAGGTTTCAATAGCATAAAGCAACTGTGTCCCATTTAAAGGAAACAGAAGCCAACATATTTGCAATTAGAATCATGAGAATCATTTCCTTCTAAACAAGCAATCATTTTGAAATTGTATTCTTCCATTACTTTAACTATTATACCCTGTGCTAACAAGTCAAGACATGGTCACATTCTACTATAAACAGAGTTCAACATTTATTGTATTACATGGGGAAATAAATGAATCAAAAATTAAATATTCTTTTATTCTGGAAAGAGACAAAAACACAGGGATTGACATTTTAAAAGCCATATACTTCACAGTTTGTTTTAAGTCCCTTATATATGTTGTATTCTGGTAACCTGGTGTGCTACTGTTTGTCTTCCTTTGAGTTCCTAACATACTTTTGTTTATTCAGAGCAATGCTCTTGTCTTGCTATTCAGGCTTTCAGCTTTCATGCAGCAACTTACGTGATCACCCCTTAAACTGTCTTCCACCCCTACCTGTATATGGCACTTCTGTTCCATCTATTGACCATCACCTTGTATTATTAGTCTTTATCTGCCCTCTTTTTTCTTTAAAACTGTAGAATTTTAGTGATTTTATCTACAGTGGATGGGCTCTAGAAAACTATGTTAATCTGCACCTGTTTGTTTTCCTCTTTTAAATGGATGTTCTTGACCTTGACTTAGCAGCAGCTTGGTTCTCTTCCAGCAAAGTCAGAGAGACAGTGGTCTGGAGAAGGTTATTAGAAACCAGATGCTCAGTCTATCTTCCAGCACATGAGCTGGAAGTCCCATCAGATAGCAAAAAGAAAGAAAGAAACAAATAATAATTTTAAAAGGATAAAAAATACAAGAATATGTAATGTACATAATGTAAATGCCTTTTCACCAGATACTGCTCCTATTAAAACTTTACCTGAGCTCAGGAAGAGTTCAGACAAATTCATAAAATATTAATATTTTGAAGTTTCCTATATAGACAGAAAACATGTTCAACTTAGGAATTCCCTGAATTACAAATTGTCTTGGGTTGAGCTGGCAAAATGCCAACTGTCCGAGACAGAGTGAAAAGGGAAGAAGAGGGAGAGGAAAAAAAAACTTCTAAACTAGGTTTATGCTGAAACTAACTACATGTATTTATACAGAAAAGAGAAAATTAAAAGAAAACTACAATATAACACACTTTTACACAATTTTTATATAACAAGAAATAACTTCCCACTCCCCAATTAGTACAAAGTATATTACTCTAGATTCATAAGCACTCTAAAGGACACTTGGCAAGAAACAGAAAGAGTAACAACAAAACATTTCTACTTCTCTGAACTTAAACAAAAGGCAAGGAGCGACAAGAGCAAGAGCAAGGCCTACTCTAACAAAGCAGCAGCTGCAGTACGTTCGGCTCGCACCTCAGCCATGTCAAAACTGACTAAGCTACTCTCACACACTGGATTTTACTTCTTTTGAGATGATGTAGTATGGTATGGAATACAATATTATTGGCTAGAAGAAATCAGCTGTTACCTAGCCTAGCCCAGCTCAAGTCAGCTGACAATTCTAGGCCTAATATGATCTTTAAAGCCTAAATTTAGGCCCACCTGGCTAAACTATAACACAAATATATCTGGCTAGTATCATATATATAATGCGAGTGATAACGTAATAGGAAGTAAAACTTGCTACAAGCAATTGGAAAACTTCTTCTAAATGTGACCGTCTACTTTATATGCCAGTTTTAACCTGAGGGAGCAATCTGTATCACACTTGGCATTTTATAGGTAACTCCTGAAGCGGGGAAGCAAGGAGTGTCAAGAAGAGTGGGCAAAAGGAATGAAATTCTGTACTTCAGTTACAAGTGTGCGAGCAGGAGAAAGGCACTCAAATTTGTAGACTCTATGGTGACTCTTTTTATTAGTGGAGACCTTTTTCCACCAGTACACAGAGTGAGGGGATCCTTTTGACTTTTTTTCCCCTGTACTTATGATTCTTCAATTACTTTGCACATTGGTGCAGCTTATTTAGTAAAGGGGCAGGAGGAAACAATATCTGTGGGCTAGTTGCTGTAACATTATATTGCAGTTAAAAAAAAAAAAGCTGCTATTGAGATTTATATAATGTCAGATACATGAAGTCATTCATTCTGTCTTGGGGAAGACCTCAGCTAAATTTAATTCAAGATATTGTCCTGCTCCAGAGAAGAGAAATAAGTCTGAACACAGTGCTACAAAACACAGCCTATGGACTGTATGAAAGAACTGAATCAGCCTAGGGAAAAAAACTCCTGCCTTCAACTACATAAAAAGTTGGCACAAAGAGTAACAAAATATTTTTTATATAATTATCAGGGACAGGACATGAAAAAGTAAATTTATATTGCCATGAAGTACTTTTTGGTTAGGAAGTAAGAAACCACTTTTAAGTCAAAATGCAGTTAAACAGTAGAATCTATTACATAGGAAGGATGAGGGAACATCAGGAACATCTCAGGAATAACACAGATATTGTGGATGCAGTCTTTGTAGAGGAGTAGTTTAAATGACTTCTTAAGATCTCTTTTAAACCTTTCTTTTCTTTTTATTGTTCTACTATATGCTGAAGTATTCAGATTCAATGATAGGAATCTTATATAAAATAGATAAATGGTGACTGCTTTTGAGAATTTCACAACCATTGTACAAGTGTAACACAATCATTATACTAAAGGATCCTTTCCTGGAAACCAGTGGTTTTAAGGACAACCTACCAAGACATGAGACTAATCTTTGGCTAGTCACATTCTGAATGTTTGAAAATGGTAAATTACTGTGTCATTTATTTTGAATGTCACAGGAATGTGCTCTGTAAGTTTAAAATCAAATCTTGGAAGATATAGTATTGACATTTTAGTTTACAAACTGTCCACACTTTGTACTTGACTTCATGATTCCTACAGCCCAACACAAGCAATAACAGGTCAGTTCTTTACCAATTCATACTAAAGTTTAATAATCAAAAGTAATAATAATCATCAATAAGTTTTCTTTTCAAAGTATAGCACACTCTGACAGAAATTATTACCATGTCTAAAAATGGTTTTGATATTTCAGTCCTGTTATGCCTCCAACATTTGTTTTTGAGTTACTAAAATTGGTTCCTTAGTCACTGCAACACCTTGCTACAATATCTTTTGTGATAAAATTACTGTACAGTTTCTGCCATGCAGAAGATATGTCTGGGCTTGAAAATCAGTGCTTCCAGAAAGCAATACAATACTAATCTCCTGTATAGATTTTTCATTAAATACAAAATTTGAAAATTTTAACTGTGTTAAAGGTTTTTCCCCTTATATGGGTCCTTTCTCTGAAAAAGCTCTTCCCATATCATCACGTAAGTTAGAAATTAATATTAGAATCAGAGTATAGGTGAAACAGAAATAGCGCCATTAAAACTAAAATATGCATGTTTTGGTCCAGGAAAATGCTAATGCTTCTGATTTTACTTATATGACACTAGAGCTCTATTGATTCACAAAGAATATAACTATGAATAAATAAATTTTAAAATATAACTACTCTTCCACATCACAAAAATCCAATCAGAAGCTTTTTAAGTATATATATTATGTATCTGAATGGTTTATATATTTTCATTTGTTCTGTGTGTATAAGAAACAGAAAACAAAGGGGGGGATCCTAATTTTGCTCAAATTAAAAGAGGCTGAAAAAACCCTGTATAAATAGTAGAAAATTTTGACTATGTCAGAGGAAACAAATTCTACTTTATCTTACACATCTTGTCCATTTCTGAGGCCAAAGCACTTGTCTTTTATATAGGGGGAAGGTTTCTTTGGTAGTTGCTTTCTTCTCTTTTAATAACATTCATTCTTCTTTAAGAAAGAGTGATCCTATGTCAGAGGGATCAACAACACAATATGGAAGAGAAAGTGAAATTTTTTACAGTATCAAAGATAAATAAAGCATCTATGGAGCCTAAAACTTCTCAGTAAATGTTATGCATAAGAAGTTATTTAGCAATAGGAAAGAGTGAAGACAAAGGAGTCAGATTCTGTGACATCATGCCTTCTTAGCCTCCGCTGTTCATCACACAGTCAGTGGAAAGATGCAGGCTGGGAACTGATCATTCTCCAACAGATTTAGGAGATATATGATTTTATTCTTTGAAATATTTACATTTTATAGGTAAAGGTAGTCTTTGGGTCTGCCCCTCACTGGAATATTTTGGGATATTATATTGTGTCTGAGCATGATTATGGAGGCTGAGTTTAACTGATCGACATTAACAATGACTGGCCAGATTGCCTTGCTCTGTGCCCTCCGTTACTTATGATCAAATTGTTGGCTTAGTGTGATTAGGGTTTAGTTTATTTCATGTCTTGCTGTCATGATGCCAAAACCAGTATTATTCTCTAAGAGGTACCTGAGCACACACCATCTGCTGTCAGCTCTGTGAAATGAGTTAAAGCAGTAATTGACTTGGGTGTTACAGCAGATATATTCATTGGCTTTTAGAAACACTCCATTCTAACTCTGTGCAAACCAGCAGCCAAGTCATTGACAAAAAAGTCCTTATCATAAAAATCCACAGTGGTCATTTATTCCACCTTGGGCATATCTGCTGGGATAGATATTTTCAGTTCTTCATTGTTCTGAAGGCAGTCATTCACTTTATTTTACTTGACTTTATCTTCCTATAAGCCTTTGCCTCAGGAGGCAGGAGAACAAGGTGAGTCATATGTCTTCCCACTTCATCTATCAAAATATGACACTGGTCCTCAAGGCAGTGGGTCTGCACCATGGTCCAGAGGCAGGCAGAGGCTCATCTTTCCACTTCAAGCTGATAATGAGATGTGTTCATAATTAGTATGGCAATAAGTTCATGTTAAGTGTAAAAAACATTTTGCAATCTTTTCAGAGTTCAAGTAAGTTGGGCATGTATTTGTGAACCTGATGTTAGAAGGATCACCTGCATCTGATTATACTTATTTGAGAATTATACTTAGTTGAAAACAGTACAACCACCCAAGTAATCACAGCAAGGTATTTAGTTCCTTCTCTTCCCTGTGTGTGATACAGTATTGTCTGTAATTGCATGCTCTGAAGAAAGAAGAGTAAAAATACACCAGTTATTTTCATTAATGCAGGAGTGATTGAAACCCAGGAGTGATTTTCCATCTCTAACTACGTTACCATAGTATCTGTTTTGCTGCCTTTCATTTCAAGGGCAGTACTCAAAGAGGATTCTGGGGTTTTATTGGTTGCTATTGTCATAATTAGCCACTGTAATGGAATTAAGTGGAACCACATATTGTTTGGACTTGTACATAGAGAAAATATAAAGAAAAAACCCAACCAAAAAAAACCTCACAGTCAAGGGTTGTTAGAGGATTTTGGCATGTCTTGAGCCCTTTGACAGGAGGAAGGCAGGGAGGGAGAGAGGGAAGCAAAGGCAGAAATTATGTTACTGTAATGTTGAGTTGGTATCCTTGGAAATTTGTAAAAAGTGCATTGTTGGGGGTGGGTTTGGATTATATTACTTAGTATAAGTGTTTATGCTTTCTGCTTTAAGAGACTTCATCCATATTATAAGAAGATAAATTTTAACTAGTTTAATTTAATTTATATGGCTGGATCAGTCACTAACACAAACAACAGAAATAATGTTAAATATTCAATCTTATGAAAATGTGCACTGGTAAGTCTTATGTAGGTGTTTGAGTCTTTCACCAGAGGATTTCCAATCATGTGAAAGTCATGTACATTTCTAGCCAAGTACCCTCCTGCTGACAGAGAACATTTTGAACATTTAAAGTGTGGTCACTAAGAATATTCTTGATATGAACCTCAAAGCAAACTAGAGATTGATTGACTGGGATTATCCTTTTACTTTTCATAGTTAGCAAGAGGAGAATTGTTAGAAAGAGTGTGATTAAGAGGTGCTATCACATCTCCTGTTATTTCATTATGAAGAGGTGAGAATGTAAGGAAAGTTAGTAATTACAAACACTACTTTGAAAGATATCCAGAGTTTGGGATTTTTTTACAATTCATATAAAATTTGTTTCTATTAAAGTTGTTAATAGTCTGAGAGGTCTCCTTATAATTTTCTGCCCTATTTTTCTTTTTTTTCCTGTAGGTTATTCTTCCTTTGAATCTTAGAACTATGTCTATTAATTTTATATCTGTAAAAATAGATCATCCATAAGAAATACTGTATTTTTCCTTTACTATAAATATATAACCATGTTCCACTTTTCTTAACAAGAAAAGTTATAATATAAAGAAAATAAATGGTTGATGCAAGAAATATAATCATTTGAACGCTGTGACATTAACCAAAATCTGCCTCAGAATTTTGAAGGAGCACTAATGCATTGTCTATGGAGTGGATGCCTTCCTATATTTCCAGGCTTGGCAAGTATTAAAATCAAGGATGTGTGGGAATGTGTGTGCATGAAGATATGCATGTTCTCGTGGGCTGCCATAGCCCTCTGATTTTTAAGATGCTGGCAAAAATAAGTGTCAAATATCTAAGAGAAAGCCAGTTTTATAAGACTTGCTATGATTCACCACCTCTGCCCCACATGAGCAAAGGACAAAAAAAAGAACATTCTTTTCTAGGTGTCATTTTTGTATACTTAAATATATTAGAATGAGCTTTTCCTTTTTTTTTCTCCCATTTTATTTTTTTATGGCTACCTAGCTATGCTGAGAGAGAATAGGCAACAATGTCATTTAGAGAAAATGAGAAAGCAACTGCAGAGATGCTAAAAAAGTGGCTGATAAAAATCAGTAGTGGGCTGAGATAACAAGCAATAGAGGTATTTTGGGGAACTTATGTTTTCTTCCACTCACCCATCACATCATCATGTGTTTTGGAAAATAATCACTAGTTTTGTGTCTTAGTCTTAGTGCTCAGTCTGGATGCAGGTACACAGAAACCAATTTTGCAGTGATTACTCAACCCGTATTACCTTAGTCACTCATTTCTAAACCTACTCATTAATTTTCATGATGCTGACTTTTTTTTTCTAAAGCATTGGGACATGCACAGTTGAAAAAAGGCCATAATTTCTCTTTGAAAACTCAATGGCATGAATGAAACCAATGATTTAAGTGTGGCACTTCAGCTGCAAGGTAAATGAAATGGAGTGATTTTTTTTATCCAGTATTTGATGTATTTGCACTCAGGTACATATTTATTTAATGCTAATGAATTAAGCAATTTTTTGGTATAATTGAGAATTTTAAGAGTCATCTACAAAATTCTATACTATGCACAGTTTTTTTTTAAATCTCATATATACAGTAATACAGGGAGTGCAACTCACATAATTGAAATCGCCTAGGAGCACATGATATTAGCTCCTGGGTCTGAATCATCCAGCCTTAGGAAGTCAGAAAACCTAGAAACTTCTCTTCTTGTTGCAATTTGTGCCAGTTGTAAAAGTTACCCCCAAAAATACTCTTTTCTTTAGAGAAGGCATAAAGAGTACACTGTTCCAGTTCTTCTCTTCCCCTGGATCCTTGGGTCATGACATTTCTATTTCTCTACTATCTCTATTAAAGCCTCTTTAGCTTACCTCCTGCAGGTTTGTTAGCAGACCTTGACATTATTACAAAAATATAATCCCCCAGTCTTCTTCTATGTGCCACATTCCCTAGGTGGACAACCTCTCTCTTCATGTTTCTGCTGTGTTTGGATAAGTTAGTGTGTTGTTGTCAACCTTGGAGTTTTGGTCAGGCGTTAAAGATATGTGTGTGAAATACAAACCAGGCAAAAGCAGCAGTGGGGGAACAGGTGAAAAACAAATGTTTATGGAGGCATGAAGGAAGAGCTTGTGCCAAAAAAAATCATTCTTACCAGGTGTTCTCACCAAAACAAATGTTCTTCCTATTGTGTTTCTCAGACAGCAGCTGCAGGGAAGTTGATGCGGCAGATATAGAAATTGCTTTAAAAAAACAGAAAGCAGGCCGAGGAGCAGCACTGAGGAATGAGGAGCCAGGAGCTGTGGTCAAATCAATATACAGAAAGAAAGAAACTGCTGAGATGAATCTGGAATGAGGGCTGTATTCTCACTGTACAACTCCTGGCCTTGATAATCTATTTCCTCATCAGAAAGCTGAGAAGCATGTGAACACCTATCTCTTTCTCCTTTTTTTCACACTTTGCCATAAAGCATTTCTAAGATGGCCTGCTACCTTCCAAGCCGATCCCTCTCTGAAAGAAGATGGAAAAAATCCTGGTTGGTTTTTGGGAACAACTTTGGCATCATCACCTAGAACTCAGCACAACTCAGCCAGTTTTACATTCAGAAGGTGTTGAAAAATGGGTAACATGAAAGAACTGGCAGCTTTCATGAAATTCTTCTGAAAACATAAATCAGTCCCATCTGTTCACTGTGAACAGCTGAATCCATTTCACTATAGCAAGAAAGATGAACTGATTTTCTGGTGGGCAAAGAAAAAATCTTATATAGACACTTTGCCTCCACCTCCATTTATTCAGAAACTGATTTTTCTTCTCTCCAGAACAGTCTCTTCTCTCATGAGCTAGCATTGTATTCACCTATAGCTCTTGAAGCATCCAAAAACCACAGGACCCCACCTGGTCCCTGCTCTCATAACCCAAGTAAGAGCTTTAGTCCTAGACCATCACTGGAAGAGCAAATGCAGTCAGCTGAAGGCTGTTTGAAGGGGACCTGTCGCAGCTGCACACATGCCTGTCAGAGTGCACAGCATGTGGCTGGAATTTTCACCCCCTGAGACAACTTGTGTGCTTTTCTGACAGCTGCCAGAGTAAGGCCATCAGCAAATTTGGGTTTGAACTCAGACTCTCTGAAAGGATAGTACAGACAAAACACAGACCTGCAGAAAGCCTCAATGCAATTTTTCTACCCAGGAAATCACATACTTCTTTACAAAACTGCAGTCCTGAGCTGGAGTTCTTTCAGAGTCGTAGAATCATAGGATTTTTTAGATTGGAAAACTCCTTTAAGGTCAAGTCCAATCATTAACCCAGCACTGCTAAATCTGCCACTACAACATGTCCCTAAGTGCCACATCTACATCTCTTTTAAATACCTCTGGGGATGGTGACTCCATCACTTCCCTGGGCAGCCTGTTCCAATGCTTGATCACTGTTTGAGTGAAGAAATGTTTCCTAATATCCAATTCAACCTTCCATGATATAACTTCCAGCCATCTTTCCTATCACTTGCTATTTAGGAGAAGAGACCCAGACTAAGTCAAAGCTAGTTAGGCACAAAATGCTTAAACTGGTTTCAAACTTGTTTGTTAAACAGAAGGTGGAAAAGAGCCCAAAGAAGAGCTGAGAGCTTAGCCATAAACATTCTTATTTTGGGACAAAAGCTCCATATAAATATACGTGGCCAAAGACTGGATGGAAGGTTGTAAGCACAACAGTAAATTTAAAAGTGTCTCCATGACAAAGGAGGAAGTTATATGACCCTCAACAAAGGGTTCATAATGTTTACAGTTTTACAATCCAAGTCAGAATTCAGCTTGGTGAAGAAAGAATTGTCTTGCAAAACTCTCTTTTCTTGGAGCCATTTTTGTGAGGTTTTATATAATGTCAACCAGAGCGAGGGGGGAGAGGGAAGCCCAACTTTTAATGGATTAATGCTTAATTTGGTGGTTTTTACCTTAAGACGTATCATCCAGGTGAAGTACTGTTGGCTGCAGTGATGTGTCCATATAAAATATCAGTCTGAACCTTTAATAAATGAGTCAATTTCTCTGTTTGCTTAGGTGCAATTTGGAAAAGAAAAAAAAAAAGGAAAAAAAAAGCCAATCATTATGATGATTAAATAATTTTTTTTAAAAGGTCCTTAATTGCATTTAGGGTCAGAGAGAGGATGATGTAAATGTGTAAAATGGCTAGTGAGGGTGCATAGCAACAAAAAGTAAAAAAAACAAAGGTGACTCTCCGCACTCTGTTCTAAGACAGGAACTTCTGCATGCCCCACATTTACCGGGAAGTTAACATATAATTTAATATTTCATTAATTTTGCTCATCGGTATCATTTTTATGGCATGAAAGGCACCAGCATGTTTCCAGCATTTTCCTAGACAAATCCTGGAAATATGAGTCTGTTGATTAATATGCCAAATGGAGGTTTTAGAGGCCAAACACAGCAGATGTTCAGTTCTTAATATTATTTCCTGTTTTACAGTTAATTTCTTTAGCAGGGTCAGCATTTACAAGTAGATAATTTTATTTTTATGTAAGTTTACTAAGAAGATACAAATGCAGTATTTGCAAAAGGGATGAAACACTGGAGCGTCTCGCCCAAAGAGGTGATAGATGGCCCATTTCTGGGGACATTGAAGGTTGGGTTGGATGGGGCCCTGAGAAGCCTGATCTGTTTGAGTATGTCCCTACTTATTTCAAGGGGATTGGACTAGATGGCCCTTACAGGTCCCTCCCAACACAGAATATGCTATGAGTTGTTAAGATTCTATGTTCTTGTTTATGATTCATAGAAATATTTTCAGTGGAAATATTTTTATGATATTCTGTACTGTAAAAACAGAAAAGGATTTTGCAAGTAGAACAAAAAATAGGCAAGCCAGTTTACACATTAATATCATAGCTCCCTTTGGACAAGATTTTAACACTATTTGGAAATATAAGGAATATACCTGTAAAATTTTTCAAGCTTCCAAGCATGTAATCTTATTCAGGTAGGCATTCTTATTACCAATTTAACTTGTATGCAAGACAGCAGTACGTGTCCTGATACATGATTTTTATTTATGTAATTTTAAAGATTTACAAAAAACATTGTCAATGTACCTATAATAATAGTTATAAACTTCAATATTAATTAGGGTTGTCCAAAAATTCTTTCTGAAATAAAGGACTGTGTTCCACACATGAAGCACTATGTCATGTAGCTTGAAATATCTGTGTTGAAAAGAGGCTTATATCAACCAAGATGAGAACACATGAAGTGAATAATGTTTTCTGGATGACAGTACACAGTTTTCAACTGCAGTTTCCAGACAAAAAGGAATCACAGGAGCTGTACACGTCTGTGTGCCACTTGTGCTTGCACAGTGGGTGGTGAAGGCTCTGCTGTACAGCGTGGTGTCCAAATGGATGAGAGCCCAATAAGAGCTGGTAATTAAACATGATTAATCAGGCACATGACTCTCTACTGTGGCTTCTGTGAAACTATAAACATACTGATGTTCTGTGATATAACAGGGTCCTTGTAAAAATTCAGCTGTTCAGATTTTGTTGGTATGGCAGTTCCCACTACCAACATGTTTGCATGTGGCTTGTGCCTGTCCGCCTTTTCCCCATGCTGCCTCACTTTCAAGGCACCCTTAAGCAGATCCCCAAAGAGGAAACCCCATAGATTTCCAATAATTTACACTTTAGCCACACAGATACTTGCAGTACTTAAAGTACAATATACATACAAAGCCTGTCCTTGACAAGCAAAATATGCTTTCACTTGACATACGGGCTAATTGAGGTGTATTTAGCACTTTACAGTACCACAAAAGGCATTATTTATTTTGAGGTTAAACAGCTTCCCGTACTTGAACTACATTGCTTAGGGATCCCTATGAGTAGGTTAAGAGTATATGGTATAGATATAACCGGAACACTAGGAGGCAAAGCTAGCATTTGAATAGCCAAAGGAGGAAACACTGAGAATAGAGATTTGGAGATAGAGTCCACTGGGACTCAGAGAGATTTTAGCAGAACAAAGTTGTGAATCACTGACAAGAGAAAAATCTTGTCTCAATGACTCATAAACTGATTAGTGCTGCCACTGTCTAGGAAAAAGACTTCACTAGAATTAAGCCTTACAAATGTTCTTTGCAGCTATATAGTATTACTTTTCTTAAAATAAATCACCTATTACAATGCTTCCTTCTTCTTTGTGGAAGACCATTATGCTACACTGCAAATATTTAAATAAAAATATAAAGAAATATGTTTTCTTTCCTCAAGAGGGCTGTTTCCTTGAAATCTGATACCTGAGGCCTTGCAAACCAGATACTCACTCAGGATTCATGGTGAAAGGCAGATGTCAACTCTGAAAATTCCTTTCATGCTCATTCATCACTGTAACATCATGGAAGTAATTTTTAAGCTTACACTCCTCAGACCAACACACTCACCTGGAAAGATTTCACCTCACTTTGTTGAGAATGGGACCTGAGGTACTTCAGCAGTTAAGGAATGTACATTGAGACAATTCTGCCCTGAATTTGACTTGGGGGCTACTCTTGCATCCCAGTGTTGCTACAGCTAATGAAATGAGCTTTACCGAGCCACTGACCTCTTATTGATCGAGACCTGAAAAGGCAGAAAAACCAACAGACCTGACAAAGCACAGAAGATAATAGTAAATAAAGGCAAGAAATGGGGAAAAAAGAATCCTGGTGTGCAGGAAAAGGATTACAGAGTGAAATGTAGCAGAGGAGGTATGGGCAAAATTCAGTTCTGTCACATACATTTCATGCTATTGATATTATATTAATACATTTCATATATGATATGCATTGTATATTAAACCAACAATAATTTGTCTTCCTGCATATTAATTATTTTCCCTAAGAGAAATTAGGGTGTTTTAGTGGGTGGAGAGAAGGAAGTAAGCCAATTTTTCTCTAGCATGAGAAATTTCTTCAGAAATTTTGCACCTTGTGTTATACTCATATCCATAAGGCTGTTGCAGACTTGGAGAAAGTTTAAACTTTTTATATGTACAAATACCTATATCTATGTGCATATAACTTTGTATATAGAAAAAGTTGTAAAGGTTATGTAAAGAGATATATATCAATACGTAATTTTATATTTAAATAACATAAGTACTCTACCTATAGATCTATAGAGAGATAGAGATGCTAGAGAGAGATAGGGAGATAGAGATATACATATTTCTCTTGTTTAAAAATACATACTCAAAGAATTAAAATACATTGTAAAACTAAGACAAGCTACTTGTACAAGGATAGACATATAGCATCAATGTATAGACAAAAGCAACACTTTCAGCCTAAAACTTTTCACAGTTCATCTTCAAAACATCCCACATGAATCACATTTAGAAGAAAATCTTAACATGTATCAAGACATCAAGATTTTATATTTAATGGTCTTGCTTTCTAGATGCAGTGTACTTTCAAGCCAAAAGAATATTTCCACTAGCATAAGAGAGAACACATTCTTTGATGCTTAGTCCAGGGTACTCTGTATTTTCAATGGAACTGTAGCCATATTTCACTGAAGGGATTGATAATACTAATATAACACAGATGCTTCTATGTGGTTTCTTTATAGTGACAATTACTTTAACTGAAAACCTTCAGCATATGTAGCACCATTTATTTTGTTATTNGGGGGGAAGGAAAACAACTGATGGTTTATTTGACTATAGATATGAGTTTTCCACTTTTAAACCAGGCACAGAAAGTAACACCTAATCATGGGGGATTTTTTCAGCTATCCTTTCCCTTTCTGCACATTTGCTAGACAGGTTCAAGACTTAAAATTCCAAAGAAGCACTAGGAAAATTTGAAATAGAAAAAAACAGCTCCAAGTTTTGTGAAAGTTATTCTTTATATTAAAATATGATGCACAGATCCACTGGGGAATTTTTTAGCAATACCAGAAACATCTTTAAAGAGAGGCTGTTGGTGTTTAATCAAACTGTTTATTTGTTTCACTAGTTGTGTCAGTAATGAGCAGCTGTTGGACAGTAGGATTTGAATGAGTTGGCAAGCTGAAACAAACATGTCAGCTTTTGATGTCATGCTGGGTCTTCAGATTTTATAAGACTCACAGTGGAGTTTGATGTTGTAGGCATGATTAAATTAATTTCACATGCTTCTATGCTGCCTTTAAAGAGGGAGATAGACTTGTTCATTGAGTAATTATGAATTAACTAAGAAAAAAAATGTCTGTTGTGTCATATAAGGCTCAAGAAACTCCAGTCCATTAGTAACTAAGGAGGATGCTGGGTTACATACATTATTTGTATTTTGAAACCAGGTCATGTATAACTAATATCAACAGGTTCCTGAAAGTCTTGACCAAGGAGATTTTTGCACTTGCAATTTAATTATTTTTACATTTTTTTTTTAAATCATGAATGTGAAAAAGCCTGGACATGTGCTAATAATCTGTCAGAAAAAAAAATAAAAAAGAGATGATTCAGGAACCAACAAGTGAATAATATGAACAATGAAGGACTTTGAGTTCTGGACATCATGGATTGCCACAGTTTGTGGAGGAAATTGATCCTACTTACAGAAATTTGTAAGCAGTCTTGGGGAGTTCTGGTGGGTGAAGCTATCATATTGTGCCTTGTGTCACAATCACAACTGCTATGTATTCAAGAAGCACTCACAGAAAAATAAAGATAGGAGGCTGGAAAGAAATGAGTCATGCAAACAGGAAGCTGGAAAAGTCCACAGCTTTTTGAATATTCAAGCCCCCAGTGAATTCATCTGTCAGGAAAGAACCTTCTTACCAGCAGAGAAGTCCATGAGCACTAACACTGTCAAAGTTTTCATTCCTATTCTCCCTCTGTGTGTGCAAGTCCACTTCTTACCTTTGCTCTTGCTGCAGAACATAGGGGATGTTTCTTTCAAATTTAATTCCCTATTCTGATAGGGTGGTCCCGTGGCGTAGTGGAGAGCACTCCGGTCTCCGACTCCTAAGGTCATGAGTTCGAGTCTCAGTATGGACCGCCCTGGCAGTTCAATGCCTCCCTACCATCTGATCTCGTCAGATCTCGGATGCCAAACAGGGTCAGCCCCAGATAGTACCGGGTGCTGTGACAGTCCCGAGGACTTCACTGTCACTGTCCAAGCTCGCTCGGCCATGGCAAAATGAACCTTAGGACTTAAACGGTGGGGCCAGTTCTGCGCACGCTGTGCCTCACCTAAAAATCCACTGTGCAGGCTGGAAGGGCACACCCACGTGGGGAGAGCCCTGCCCAAATCTGCGTTCGCGAAGATTGGCCATTATTATTATTCTGATAAAACTTCAAGGAACATGCCCCTCAATTTGGTTGAAACTTGTTAGGGTTTCAAAAGGATTACACAATTATTGAAACAGAGTGATTAGATAAGCTTTACTTTTCTCAGGAAAAAGAGACAGAGAAAAGAAGTCAATTCCCACTAGATGATACCAATGGATCACATACTAAGGGGTTGGTTAGAATTATAGACTCAGTAAGTTTGGAGCAGACCTCCAAGATCAAGTCCAACCATTAACCCAGTAGCAGCATATTCACCTCTAAATCACATTCCCAAATGCATATCCACACAGCTTTTCAATACTTCCAGGGATGGTGATTCCACCAATCCCCTGGGCAATCTATTCCAATGACTGACCACCCCTTAGTGAAGGGGTTTTTTTTAATATCCAATCTAAACCTCCCCTGGTGCAACTTGAGGCCATCTCTTAAACTTGAGGTTAAAAATTCTTTGACAAATGTCAAAAGCAGCAGCCGCTGGAACATATGTGCTTTTCATATATGCAGCATGACATCAGTGCAGTGCACCTAAATACAAAACAAGTGCTGTATAAATCTGTGACTGATGAAAGCATCAGCAGAGTAGCAAGCAAGGAAGGAGCAATCACTGAGCACAGTCTGTATCACTTGGCTCATTGGACACATTCCTACAAAATGTCCAATACAGTTGCAGCAGAGAATGCGGGTCCTATCAACTGAAGGGAGGACTGTCTTATGGAAAATAATAACTCTAAAAAGGACTTATTATGAGCAGCATAATTAAGTAGTAAAATGCATAAATGCAATCCTGGGATTTACAAACTCAAATACATTTCAGTGTTCTATAGAATGTAGGACAAAGAATAGCAGGAAACCATTCCTATAAATTGGAATATAAAAGTCAAAGCAGAAATTAGGAGTATATTTTTAATAGTGAGGGTGATTAGCAACTGGAATAAAGTAGTTGAGTCTTGTGTTCTATAGATGAAGGGAGATCTTTGTCTTGGATTAAGTCAGAATTCAATAAAAATTAATTATTAGATGGAATTGGTAGTAAGTTCCTTTTGTAATGGCTGCATGTCTGTGAGCTATAAAGCTGATCCTACACTTGCTGCAGTTAGTTTCAGGTTGTTTTCATGACTTGTTGAATAGAAATGCCATTTCTCTGCTTTCTTCAAAGTAAATCACTGATGTGAAGAATGTAGTGGCAGAGCTCTGGTCTTATCAAATAAACATGGAACTCATGGAAGGTGTTTCAGAAATGATGCCGGAGGAAAATGGAATCTTTAATACACTCAGTAATATGGAGAGCTGTCATAAAGGAGAAAAGAAATGCTGCTGATAAAGTCAAAATGGCAGCAGACTACAATGTGTGAAGTAAACTGGGTACAAGCAAGAGCACTGCTGTTTCTGACACATTAAGAGGGTGTCCTCAGAATTAAGAGGGATGAAGTAGAGCATCACTTTTGCACACAAATTGAGATCATTTATTGAATTCCAGAGAATGAAAAAAAAAATGAAATCATGATTTTGAGAGAGTCTGTGAGTAGCGTGTTGATAGTGAGGGGCTACAGAAATGGCTTCTGTGTAGAAAGATCAGAGCTGCAAACATCCTCCTGTGGCTTTGCCATTGGAAAAGCCCACATTGGAGCAAGGGAAAATGCAGCAGAGAGGAGTGGTTACAGACTGACCAAACCCCCCATCCTCATTGCCCTCCCCACTGGAGTGAAGGAATGAAGTCAAGTCTGGAAAGGAGGCAGTCAGGGAAAGATGCTGTTTTACTTCTCTTTCTTCCTAAAAAAGTCTGGTTAATTGATGATAAATTAAATTAATTTCCCCCAAGCCTAATCTGTTTTGCCATGACAACGATTGGTAAATGATCTCCCTTTCTTTATCTTCTCTTACCAATTTTTTCCCTGTCCTGGTGAGGAGGAGTGAATGAGAAGTTGTGCTGGAGTTCGACCCTTAGCCAAGGCTAACAACTACAGCTATTCTTTCTAAAGAAAATAAAAATTCCCATCTTTACGCTTCTGCCTGAAAGAGCTCTTCTCTCAGGAATTTAATGATTTCTGGAGTCAAGAAAGGTTGAAGTGTCACCAGAACCTGGAAAATAACTTTTTTTTCCCCCCTTAGTTTTAGAAATTACTAAAATAAAGAGATATTTTGGACCACTGGAAATGCAAATGGAAGGGATAATAATATAAAAGCTTGACAAATACTTACAAACATAAGAAATACCATGTCACATTTGCATTGCATTAAAATCTCAATCAATTTTTCCCTAGTTTCATTGCCATAGTGGGGATTAAAAAAAACATTGTGGTAAAGAGTGACTGGATAACATTTGGAATTTTTAATACACCTAGTTATTCATAGGATCTGATTGTCACTAGCACTGGCATCAATGGTTGTCATAACTTTTCGCACAATTCCTTATGAATAAGCACCATTTGCCATTTAAATTCAAGGGCATCACAGTAATGTGTTAATTTTCCCTGGGTCACAGGAATGATGTTGTTATGGGTGACCTCTTCCTTTTAATGAAAATGCACTGACTAGATCTTGAAAACACATTTCTTGCAGCTGTAATGCACTGGATGGAGGCAAGGGGGTGTGTGTAGATATCAAAAAAAATGGCAAACCACCTGTATCTTTTATTCTCTGTAGTTAATATTTTTTGTTTTAGAAAGTGATGGAAGATTACATCTTTGCCAACAATCAAATAATTCAGGCTGCCAAAAACGTATAAAACCAAAACTGGGGATAGGTGGAGGCTTCCCAGACTGCATGAACACAAACTGCATACATCACTAGGATTTTTTAATGCTGACAGCTTAATAAAATATGCCTGTAGTGTACTCATTGAATATTTCTTGCCCTATTCAACATCATCTGTGGAAAAAATACTTAGAATACTTGGCAGACAGGATAAATGAAAAACATGACTACAGAGAATATAATTATTGCTAACATTCTAAGAATTACTCTACTCAACTACATCTAAGTACACTCAGAAAACCAAAACCAAGCAGTCTTCCAACTAAAGTGCCTATATTCCTACAGCATACAGTCCACATTGTTATGTATATGCATATGTAGCAACACTTAGTCTCATTCTTTAAAATCTTTGTCGCAAATGTCTTCCTTTCTGTGAAATGCATAATTTATCCTGCCTTAAGATGAAATTTCTGGAGTTTAATTTTTCTTTTTCTTTTCCCTGTGAAAACATTGCATTTTCATAGTTCAAGACCAATATACACCAGAAGTTCCCTTATGGATGTTTTTCTGGAATTGTCTTGTTTTAATTGATAAAGAAATCACACAAATTAATAAATGCACCTGAGGAATAATTAAAATAATACAAGGAAAACAGTGAAAAAAAAAAGTAGAGTAGAAAAGAAAGGGGAGATCTAATCATGATGAAGTACCTCAGTACCTTGTATGACAGGCCTATAGTTCATGTACAAACTTGCTGAACATTCTGGGACAGAGTTTTAGTTTAATCCCCAAATCTCAGGCAAATCAATCCATCAATGTATAGCTTTTAGGATGCAAGAGCTTCTGTGCCTTGAGGTTTTTTTTCCCAACATCTGACTAATCCAAATGTTTGGGGCTTTTTTTTTCCTGGATTTCAAGGTAGTCATTAGGAGAAAATTGCAGTAGCTCTACAGTAAGAGAGTCATCTCATCAGTCCAGACTCTTCATAACATCCTCTGTTAAGCTCGTCTGTTTGGGACTTAAACCGGGGAAAGAGGATATTTGACCATGTCAGTAGAAATGAGTATAAATTGAACTATCTTTCTCTGCAATCCCTTGACTGACCTTAGGTGAAATACAATAAATGTTGATACGGCAGTTATATTCTGTTATTTGCCCAGATATGTCCATTTTTCTGAAATACTATTTTGCTCAGTTTTATAACCTCTGGGTCTCTAAATACCAAAAAGAACCAGTATGCCTCATTACTCTTTCTTCATTATTGCAAGAATTATTCTTATGTCACACACTATATTGGATAATGTACTTCTTACAGCAAAGTGTTTCTGTTGTGCAATAATGATAATAATTTTATTCAACTGTAAAAGATTTGACCGTAACTGTAAGAATATTATTTGACACAGTACATAGAAAAGAGCCCTCCTTTCTGGAAAGCAGATGATTTTCAGTAATTGGCATACTTCTTCTAGTCCTACTTTGGGAGGCTCTTGTTGATGGAAGAGTATTGAGTATCTTTAAACTGAAGGCAGTAACAAGGCTGCCATTGTGACCTGGTCTATGTCATCACTTCAGTCATTTCCCATAAATCTTCAAATGATACAAGCAGTGGAAACACACTTCCCATTACCAGTCAGAGAATGGACCCATTTATCCACAAGTCAGAATCAGTGTCAGCAGATGAAATGGCAACAGCGTAAGAGCAGGAAAATGGCACAAGCGTAACACAGGAAAAGCTATTTCTAACATTCTTAACATGGCATATTCTGACTTAAGCAAAGAAGCTTTGAAGAAATCAAGAAAGATGGGAGAAGAAAGGAAGTGAACCATCCTGTGATGCTTTCCTGATCCTTTCCCTTGAATCAATGACTCTTACATATGCTGATTTTGAGACACTATGTCAAGAATATTTGTCCCCACGTCATGGCATTTCAGAGCACACGGTAAGGGAGAAGTGCTGCAGTGCACCCTCCTTTGGACCTCTTTCTTCTACTAAGTGAACCATCACACAGTACTGACAGCTATGTGCTGAGACTTTATTATGTAGTTTTGATGGGGGTTTTCTGCCCTTGTTTCCTCATCCTTTTTCTTTCTCTTTTTCTTTTTTTTTAATTTGTTTTAGTTTTTTTTCTCCCTTTTCCCTTTCCCTAATCCACTTTCAGGCTTTAAAGTGGAAGACTGAGTAAGATGCATTGGTGATTCACCCCTCAAAAGAGGTATAATAAACCCTTCAGCATGTCTCTCTGTGGTAGCTTAGCAGGGCCTTGGAAAGTAAGGTTTTGTTTAAACAGCCAGTAATTAAGTAGTCTCAGAGAAACCTCAAAAATTTGTTGTGACAAATGAAAGCATCTGGGGATAGAGGCCAGATACTATCAAACTCTTCAATATTATGAGCCTAAAAACATTGCTACCATGAATGACTTAAAACTCATTTCTGGACAGTTATGTTTGCTTAAACATGTAGCAATTAAGCTACATGTTTATAAACAGAGAAATGTAAGAAAGAGCACAGCAAAGAGTATTTCTGCACTTACCTATACATTTTGTGTTGAATACTGTTGGGAAAACAAACAGGCTGTCCCCAAAAAAGCATGGAAGTTGCAGCTACTGTTAATACCTCCTAAATGTGTGTTCTAGTATGTCACCCACAATCATGGAAATATAGAGGAGTCTCATTTATGTAAAAAAACCCCAATGGCTTCCACATTTCATTGCAGCCACAGAATGTAAGGGATTCAGGTTGAAAATGAAGTTGGTGTTTTAGGCATAAGTTTGCCTTACTTTGCTTATACTATGCATATGGATATGAGTTTATTTGTGTTTAACACTGCTACTGCATGAAATTGGAAAAATGTCAAGACAGCCTTGAGTTCTAAAGGTTATATTTATAAAGATGTTCATAGCATCTACTGTGAAGTTCCATTTTCTGTGGAGTTGAAATTCATTGTCAGTAAACAGGTAGTTCTTTACTATGCCATCTTAATTCTGGACAGTTATTATGTTGATTCTGAGATCAGTAATCTAATTATTTTTTTCTACAGAATGATTTACAATCAGCAGAAAAATGCAGTTGTTCAGTGGTTGTATAAAGTGTCTGACCATACAAAAATTGAACTATACAGAATGTTTTATAGATATCTTTATTTGAAATGTGAAAGCCTAATCCTAAAAATCCCATTACCTTAATAGGATAAACAAATGTAATTGTCATGAATCTTGTCATTCCATGCTTCAGTCTGCTGTGGCACACACATTATGGCTTTAGCAATACTGTAAACACTACAAGGGTAAAAAAAAAATCTGTGCCTGCAGTATAGCTGGAAACAGCACCATGACTGCTCTGAAGGACTTTCACCTTAATGAAAGATTAAACCAAATTTCACTGCCTGCAAAAACCAAGTCTCCAGGGTAAAATGGATTGCTTATGTGCAGCCAAAGTTTTCCAAACACCAAGACCCTGGCCTACAGAAAATGCTATCACCAGTTCTTTCCTGGTACTACTTCTGCACCAGATTCTCAATGTGCAAGAAGGATCTCACAGTAGCCGTGGAGTCTATTTTATTAAATTCCATAAACAAAGAGGAAGGTATTCTGGAGTGACAGAGCCCTCTAATAGATATTTATGTGCACAACAGATAGATGATGCTAAATCATCCAAGAGAGGGGTGACTTAACTCTGCAGCTTTATACTTTGACATTTAGAAAGACTGAACAAATGGCACATGTACCTCAAGTACACAGGATTTATTGCTTTCATCTACCTAGGTGCCCATTTTATGTGAGTCCCTTATTAAAATATTACTTCAAACACCTGAAGGTTCAGTACAAGTTCCTGAATGTCATCTGGGGTTTTGAATATGTGCTGTTTAGAGATGTCTTTCCCCCAGAGTTCCGAAATTGTAACCTATTTATTTGGAGATGCACTTACCTTCTGTCTCCAGGAAGGGAATGTTGCATAGAAGTGTAAGCTGTTATTTTTATTTCAGAAGGCCCTATATTGATAACATATTCAGACTCATCAAGAATAACTTGAGGGGACTCCAAAACCCTGTTGATCATTTCTGAAATACTGATTGGCAAGGTAGTTCCCCAATAAAGAGGCTGAGTACCAAGTGTATCACCATTTGAGAGCAGAAAGACAGAAGGGTGGCTTTTCTAGGCTTAGCCAAAGGTTTGACTAGTCTCACCATCCAAAAGGACCTCACTCTGTTGTCTCCAGAGAGAGCAAGTGAGCAAAGCCCAGCAGCTCTTTGGTCCTGTGTTGAACTCTTAGGCTCTGTTTCTCTAATTTCTTTTATGAACACTATAAACTCTTCCTTCATGATTTTTTTTATTAATTTTACCCGTTTCCTTTGGTTTTTGCTTTAAGGTATTTCTGTTCCTTTTCAAGACAGGCACAATCTTGTCCTTTCTATGGCATTGAGTAGGGATGAAGGATATCCTTCCTTTGAGGAAGGATAACAACTGGATGTGACACATAGTGCCATGGTCTAGGTGGCAGGGTAGTGATTGGTCAAAGATTGAACTTGATGATTTTAGAGATCTTTTCCAGTAATTCTGCAACATAAGAGATCAAACCAATAGCACACACTTCAGGATTTTCTCCACAATTCTTTAACAGAGAAACTGCCTAGACCAGAGACAGTAGCACCACATTTAACTCAGGGCAAGTTTTTTTGTCTCATAAATGTAGTTTGAGTAGAATTGTCATCTGTGGTGCCTGGGAAAAGGATGGGAAAAGGCAAGGAAACCATTAGAGGTGGTCACTAAAATGAGACAGAGATTCAGATCTATTGCCAGCCACTCCCAAACCAATATTCATGAATCTCAGTCAACTTACATTCTAATTACTATTTAGCTCTAAATTGGAACTTCCAGAGCTTTGAGAGACAAGGCAATAAAAAGGTAATCACTGTTCCTTTGCAGTGTCATGTACCAATAAAATGGGATTGAATAGAAGTGCTCTGCTAAAATCATTCTCTTCATAATTCAGGGATATAAGGAGCCAATGCTGATGGACTTATTTGGGATGGAGGGAAGTACATTATTTGCTAATTAAACTCTCAAACATGGAGGTTTTGTATAAGAGGAAGCATTTAAATTCAAGAAAATATATTGCCATTATTTCTTGCACTTAAGTATCTTACTTTTGAGGTCTAAAAAGAGTTGGAAATATCACCAAGGCTTGTAATGACTCACTTTCTTTCATGTTATATCTATAAAAGAAACAAAGTCCTTCTTGCTGCACAGCTGGTTACCATTATGTCTTCCACTGATGTATAGTGAAAAGATCAACAGAAAACACATGAACTACACATGTTTTTATGTGTTCTGTTCCTGAGAAATAAGGACTTTTTCTTGCTGTTGAAGAACATAAAGTAGAAGTGGAAGTAATACTGTCAGAACTTTATTACATTTGTACTGATGTTCATGTGAATGACACACATGGGATCTAGTACAGTCTGTAGGATCTGCATTATTAAACTATAAATATCTACACTTCTGTTGTCTACATCTGTGCTTGTCACCCTCAACTTCATACTAATAAGTAGACACATTTGACCTGTTTCAGATTCCTACATTAGACTGAGCTGTATTTGGTTTTAGAGGGTTTACAAATCTTCTCCAAACTTCAGCAAATGAATTTCTCAAGAGTTAACCAGCAATAAGTGTTTCATTGATAAGCATCCTGTTCTTTGAAAGAATATATGGAAAGGAAAAAAACAAGAATAAATAAAAAAAAACCAGAATGTGTGAGAATAGCTGGAGGATATTTTGTCAGAATCCATCCCTTTATATAAAGCAAGTAGATTTTGGATGACGAATTTTTTTTTTCGTTAACAAATACTGGATCAGTTGAACAAAAAATTTTGTGTACACAACACTAATATGTACATATATGCATAAACTAAGGTCGTATCATCCATACACTGAAGAAAATTAGAACAAAATCCTGTGTGTATTGATGGTTCTAATAAAAAGGAGGTTAAAACCAGGACCATGTTCTTTCTCTATTTGACACAAATACTCAATATCTACTATTTTAACTTCTTTGGAATCATTTCAGTTCCTTCCTTTAGGGTTTTGCTGGCACAGAAACACATCCCTGGCTTACCAATTGGCTGCTAGTCTTTTCTGCAGTGTGGATTAAACCCAGTGAGATAATTTCAGTGGAATACATTTGAAACACAGATGTCTTTTTCATGGTCTGTTCATAGTTTGTCTCATTTGAAACTCACATTTGAAATCCAGAGTTATGTTGCCAGAAGGGACTTTTTTGGTATCTCAGATACATGAGACCATAAGCGCCCTTGTGGGATTTGCTTTTAAACACCCTCTTCTTAATATCAAATTGCTATTTTCCCTCTGGGACCTTCTTTACAGGATTCCCTGAAGCAGCTGGGCAGGTTCTGTGGGAACAGTGCTGGAAAGCTGCTCCTATAGCTTTACTTTTTCTTCAGGAAAGCCATTGCAAAGAAATACAGAATTCAAAATTATTTCAACAGTAACTAGAGAAAGGAAATGGTCTTTCAAGACATGGGGAGGAAAAGTTAGGCAATTGAATGGGTGAGGAATAGGTGCTTACCCAGCCTCAAGCCCCCAGAGACTTAATAATGTGTAACTGCCCCATTCATGAGTGAACCAACCCAATATCTGTCACTCTATAAGTATTGCCACTGTTTCTTGTAATTAAATGGAGTTTGTTTCTCTTTCCTCCTGCCCTGAAATCAGCAAAAGCAGTGAAGGTATTCCAAAAAATTAAACCAAAATTGTCTAAGTTTTACAGCAATAAAATTATGAAACATCTCATATCTCATTTTTCCTTTAAATTGATGAAAAGGAACTCTTGAGACCACTTCTGAAATGAAAATTCTGACTGAGAGTCTACCTTTTTGATGTCAGATCTGGTGTCAAGCCTGACACCTCTAGCTTCTCATACAGTGCAAGTTTATATTTTACAGATTTCAGATGCAGGTTTCCCATTGCACCCTAATCTCTGCAACGAGTTTGGTGTTTCAGGAGTATCAAGCTGACCGCCTTGGAGGCTGCAGTTCTACCCAAAACATAGCAATTGTTTTCAGCTAAGTGGTAGAAAATGGAGTTATTAAAACTTGTGCTTTTGCAGCCACACAAGCTTCCCACAGTCTACCTTTAATGTAGCTCAGACCTGTGTTGGAGACAGGCTTTAGCCCTTCTGCCAATCACAATGTCCATATTGATGGTTCAGTGATGTGAACTCCTGTCCCTTTGCAAGCCAATCTGCAATATCCAATTCATTTCACTTAATGACCTACAGGCACTACTAAACACAGCTGGCTGCAAGCAGTGATCCAGAAATTAAAGGTTTGCTATCCTCTTACCAAAAGCCTGAGGTACCCTGCCCTTTGTGGTGATGTTTGTGTAAGTTAAGTTGTGTATTCAGTACCATAGTTCTTTCACCTTATACCTCAGGTGACTTCACTGCAAAGTATAATGCAGAACTCTTTTATAGAAGTTATGGTTTTAAGTCACCAAGCAGACATCATGCAATTTCCTAAGTAATGACACTATGTGTGTAAAAAACACAACCACCTGGAAGTAGTGTGGGGAGTAATATGTAATAATCTCTTTTGTCTTTCCTCTCTAAGAATTTTTTGTTTTTGTTTTTCACAGATTGACTCAGCTTCAGGTGCTCTTTAGAATTCACAGTAATTTCCAAACTTTGGAAATAGCTGCATTTTCAGTTTTTACAGCCCAATTTTAAATTTTTAGATTTAAAATCCTGAGTAGTCATCAGGATTCCACAAAAGCAAAGAAAGGGCAGCCCACTGCTCCTTACTAATGCCTGTCAAGTTCTTGCTTAATATGAGATAAATAAATTAAAGCCATGTAAAAGAAACAGTTCCTATCTCAGGGACAATAAATGACCTCTTGAACGTTTTTCTGTGAGACAGGGCATCTCCAGGACAATTGAGTTTCAGCATGGTACTCTGCTGAGGTATATTTTCCTTATCATTTTTTTTCTGCTGGTTTTTATGCAATATTTGTTCTTTAAAAAAGTAAAAGCAGAGAAAGTTTTGATATTTTATTAACCTTTAACCAGTGAAATGTACACCATTACAAACCTAGGTATAAAACATTTAGCAAAGCATGCATGCAGTAGAAACCTATTCTGAAAATTATGTGGATGTAATGCTTTAAGTTTCTGAGCTTCAACATTAAGTCAGAAAATAGATGTTTTAAACCAAACAGAAGGTGGACACAGTGTCCTAAAGCAACTAGGATCAGCTAATATTGTGTGTGTGTAACCAAAACTGAGTATTCTACACCCTGTATATAATTTCTAACAAACTGTTAACAATGGATTATTTGCAGCAGCAGCCCAGGGCATACCTGAGCCCTCAGGGTACAATCTGGGTGTTAGAGGACCCTGTGAGAATAAGGTCTTCACATCAGTGACTCAGGCGTGATAACTCCCCTCTGGGGAGTCCTTAGCACCTTCACACAGCCTGAAGGGTCATGTCTGCTAATGGGCCTTCAAGCAGTAAAAAATTAACCCATGACTCACAGAATCCATTGTGAAACTCCTGGCCCTGGGGGAGGTAGTGGGCATTCCCATCTGAACCCGAGCATAATCTTGGGGTAATCTTCTGGTACCACTCATCGGATCCAGAGGAGGACCAGAATCTAATATACACAGAAATATTCAACTGGAAATCATTTTCAACTAAAAATATTCATATTCAACTAGAAACATATTCCCCTAGAAATCTTTCTTACATTCTGCAGGAGCCATTTTATTAACATTGGGAGGGGACCTGAAGCAGCTTGAATGGGTAAGATTTCCTTATGGTTCTTTCCTCTCAACTGGTACCCTTATCTTTTCTTTCCCATAGTCCTTTCCCTAGCACAATATGACATTGCTTAGAGAAGTTTGGGTCTTCTTACAATCCTACCGTATGCTCCAGTAAACTGCCAAGACTTTCTTCTGATTACCAAGCAGGTATTTTTTCTGGTTCATTTTCTAGTAAGTTTAAGATTGTGTTCTTATTGTGATAAAACCTTGAGAAATATATAAAAATCTAAGTATAAAGTTTTACAGAACTTGCAAACTGACTAGCAACTTACAGATAAAACCTGTGGAAAACAGCATATGGTTTATGGGTTTGTTTTTCTTTCTCACTTCCTGGATCACTGCAAAAAGGAAAACAGAACACAAAACATAAAAAATTTAATTGCAAAGAGTCTTGACTCTGAAACTTCTTTGGTTAAAAGTATTCATTGGGAAATTTACATGTGTCAGGTGGAGGATGATACCAAACCATCTTCCAGAAAAGCACACAGCAGAGTGGGCAAAAAGCTTTTCCAATTATGAAGGTACAAAGGCTCCTTCATGCAACACTTCAGGGGGACACTGTACAGCAGGGAATACTAGGTGCAGAAAAGTACTTCTTCAAGGCTGTATTTGACATCTAACCCTGAGGGCTTATTCCCAGGTTTCGTCCTTAATATTTCAGGGTTATTTTGGTATAGCAAGTGCTGCACTGGATTAGTGGAAGGTACTATAAGAGTTCCTGAGGTCCGTGCCAGGAACACATTATTCCAAATGATTTTTTCTTGATTTTCCATGTTAAGTATAAGGCATTTCATTTACTGCTTCCTCCTGCTTCTTCCTGGCATTTCATTCTTTACTCAGTGTAGAGAAGCATGAAGAATCAGGATTGTGATTTCCTTTAAGCAGAAAGATTCCTGAGTGAAGCATTGCAGTCATATGGCATTTAGAAATTGCTTTCATCTACACCTAGCCTTACAAAGAGTTTGCAAAACAGAAATAACTGAATTTGCTAATCATAATGATTAGGTGAATCAGAGACACAAGCTGAGCTGAGCAGAATAATAAACTAAAATTAGCAACAGCATGCCCCTGGCCTAGGGCAACATCCAGCTGATGAACAGAGACAGCTGGGACCTCATCCTTGCTCTACATTCTGTTACCAAAACAAATTTGTTGTGTCTCTCATATAATAGAAGGGACAACATCCACCTTCTGGGGCACCTGCACTGCAATTTCTTGTTTTTCTTCTTTGTGGATGCAGTCCTCCTGTCTGGATGTATTCCTCATGAGATAATACAAATACTGTGAGAAAGAGAGTGGTGGAATAGCTGTTATTCCATCTGCCACTGATAATCCACCTAAAGCCCTTGCATTTGCTCTTCACAG
Organism: Sakesphorus luctuosus; assembly: GCA_013396695.1. NCBI lineage: Eukaryota > Metazoa > Chordata > Aves > Passeriformes > Thamnophilidae > Sakesphorus > Sakesphorus luctuosus. Next base: position 173,415 of record VWZD01004950.1, on the reverse strand, counting down.
AATCTATAAAGGCATTTCAAAAGATCTATATAGCCATGTTTGGATTCATCAGCTCCCTGCCAGCTTTTCATGCTTTTCCTGCTTGCCACAGATTAACACTCTCCCTCACTTGGCTGTAAATGCCACAACATAGCTTTTTATAAACTAATCAATATTTAATCATTGTAATACTTTGGAGGTTAAGAGACGTTCAGACATGAAAATTATTTTGCACTTCCCCAATATTGAAAAGACCTCACTTTGACTCTGTGGGATTAATAAATCATATTATTCCCATTATAACAAGGAATCCAAATTACATGGAGGCTATGTGAATTACCCAAGGTTATACAATGCATCAGTAACAGAGCAAAGAATCACACTGGTAAAAACCTGTCCTGCAGGTTATTCTCAGTGAATTAGACCAATTATGTCTGTGTGCATGTTTCAAGAGATATAATATCAGACATAAACTGTTATTATGACCTGGATATTCTTTTGCAGTCCACATTCACCCCCTCTGCATTTTTCCCCATTTAATATGACCTATTTCATCACAATAATTAAGATAAAGAACTGGAAGCACTTCAAGAAGTATGTTAATCTTGCTCTGTGTGAACTAATCAAGTAATGGTGAACAGCTGGTCAAATGACCACAATTTGACTGACGCTACTGTCACCAAGTGTCTAATGATGACGAAGCCACATGGAGTCCTTTGAAATAAAAATTAACATGTCAGTAGCAGAAAAACTCACTAGCTTGAAAATTGGAAAATTCTTGCATTGCATGAAAAGTACTGTGTTAGAGATAATATATACAGGTCATTCTTTTAGCTTGGAATGGTAGTTTTTGTCAGAGACTGAATTGATTAATGGCTTTGTTATCATCACCAAAAGACCTTTGTCCACTCTAGAAAACTGAAAAGAAACAGGTGCTGATCCAGCAAAGCCCACTCCACCCTGAATACACCTACTGCAAAAGGACCTTCAGATCAGATAAATGGGTGCCATTGTCCAACTATCCCAGGTGCAGAAATGCATGCTTTTCTGAAGCTACAAACTGGATTTCCAGATAAGGGATGAGGCTGATAAGAGGCAAATCCTGTGAGGTGGGATAATCCTTCTTATCATGCCAATGTCCTTCCTTACAAGATGATTCTGCTTTGAAAACCCCTCTGGGGATCATCGAAGACATTCAAACTCATAACCCCAGGGGAGGTACCAGATGTTCCCACCTGGTTTTCATAACTCATGAAAATCTCTGAGACTGGGAGGGGAGAAGGGGGGCAGGGGGCAGGGTGCTTCCCCCATCCCCAACGGATCAAGACTCTCACTTTTGACAGGACTGTGACCACCACTTCAACCAACAGATAACCAAGCTGCAACTACCAAATTTCATCACTGGATCCTGCAGGTGGTGACTATACATCTTTCTACCTTTATCCTTTCTTTCTCTTTCCTTTGTGTTATACATTTCCTTATGTGTTATTTTTATGCTTTAATATTACTGCATTAGTATAGATGATAACAACCAAAACGGCTACAAAGCTGTTTTCCTTAGAAACAAAATTGTTCTAAAATAAAGCTTACATATATATATTTACAAACACTGATCATTCAGTGTCATTTCACTCTAATCCACTCCAAGGGATTTATTAACAAGAGTCTGGGTTCCCCTCCCCTTCCGGGGTGGGTCATAACAGTTATAAACTAATGTCTTCCAACTATCTTGGCCACTAAACACATATAGAGTTCTCTGCCTTGACTTTTCCTTGAGTTTCCATGAGCACCTCTATCTCAAAGAAAAATTAGAAGTCTAAATAGATATTAAGTACCTTTCTTTGTGGTTCTTAGTCTTAGCCAATAACTAGAAGCTGTTTTATTGATTCTATAGATGGCTTGGCTACAGTAGTATCAATCACATGTTGACTTGAATTTCCAGAATATAAAAAACCATTTAGTTCCTCCACCAAGCCAGTTGTCATTACTAACAGACAAACTATGTATTAAAAGCTAAGAGAGTCCTCATGTAATGTCATTCTCGGTTTTCAATAAATGAAGCATAGCTTTAGTGTGCACCTGTTCTTCCTCTTCTCTTTACTTGATCTAAGACTAGGTTCATCCAGTGAGCACCTTACAAAAGAGATATCAACATTTATTCCTTGAGATTCTTGGAGACATATATTCTTTTTTCAAAACTTGCCTGAAAACAAAAGTAAATAATTACCAGATAAATGTGCAAATTTGTTTATATTTCTCCTTTTCATCTTACCATCAGTTCATGAATAAATGGAAATAATATTTTCTAGGAAATGCTTTAAATTTATATACAAAGGTTCTAGCTGAAGCAGCAACAAGGCGGGGGCTATACAGCTGCGGAGGTTCATTCAGGAATAAAATTGTCTTGAAAGCTTTCCTGAATAGCTATGAAAAATAAAGTGCATGTTCAGGAGCAAAAAAAAAAATTAGAAAACATTAAGACACAAATTCTCTTCAAGAATTTACTTCAGTAGGGGTTTTTTGCCTCCTCCTCATTAGCAAATGTACTATCTGAAATCTGTTGCTTCCCTCAAGCAACAGAATTTCAGAGTGATTATGCTTTAGGATGAAAGTATGTAACTTACTGGTTAGAGCACTCTCTTCTTTGCACTGATTTGAAATGGTGCATTAATGATAGCGCATAACAGATTACCTACCTTATTTAGGCTTAAGGGTACACTGTCTCCTGGGACAATAATTAACTAGCCAAAAACCCTTCGTTTTTTGTCTTTTTTCTCAGTCTCATCTTATAACAAGATCCTTTACTCTCTTTCAATTACCTGTGCACAGTTTGCCATCACTGCATAAGATTTCTAACACATCCAGCACTTTGCTCAGTATGTTTTCTCTCTAGCTTTTTTAATATTGCGGACCTAGCTGAAGGGGGTGAGAAGCTCTTTATGCCCACTATCTGGATCTTTACAAAGGTGTAATTAGCACCCTTCTTGATCTCTTCTTTCTGACAGAAACGTGTTTAATGGCTCAAAAACAATCAGACTATCCCATTAAATAGTATCTCCCTTAGTTTGGAAGCAACTCAGAAATTTTATGGCACTTATATGATACCTACACAATGCAGTAACCTTCCAGGATTGTTTTCTTTAAATCTTCCCTGGGGATTTCATTTGAGCATTTTTAAATAGTTTATTTTATATGAAAAGTTCATATAAATAAGAATTAGGAATGAGTTAGGACAAACAGGAAATCCAGTGGGAGTGAAGACCACCACTGAAAATTAAATGAGTTGAAATATTTTTGATATCTATTTTACTCATGCTTCTGCAGCAGAGTTACAACCACCCTAGTGTTTTCCAGAATTATTTTGCCCAGGAAAATGAATCTGTTGAATGTAATGCATTGTGTGGATGCAGCATCACTGGAAGTGTTCAAAGTCCATATCAGTTCTGTTCCATAAGAGGTGCTCAAGGCTGGCTTGTGTGGGTCTTTGAACAACCTGACCTAGTGAAATATATTCCTGTCCATAGCAGCAGAATTGCACTATATGATCTTTAAAGGTCCCTTCCGACTCAAACCATTCAATGATTCTACGATTTTGCTATCCAAAACAAGAACTGAAATATTCATATACCAATAATCTTGACCATTCTTTCTTGTCATGTGTTTTCCAAGAATGAACAGAAACAAGCTGGAGAGTGAAAAAAACCAAAAATGCAGTTACTAAAAAAAAAAAAAAATTCCAGAATGCCTTGGATTTCATGGACATTTCTGCCTTCTCCTTTGTGTCTTTTATTTTTGCCAAAGCAAGGGGACAACATTCCTTTGGTAATAGTGTCAATCTGTTTTTAAATGTACTAGGCTTGCTCTTAAATCCCAGGTGCTGAAAACATTCTGTAAATTATCCTCAGTTAGACAAAAAAAAATAAATAAAAGCAGTATTTTTTCTGCAAGACTCAAGTGTCTCACATGTAGTCCATTGCTATCAACATTGCTGAAGTCCACTACAGATAAAAAGTTTTTTTAAAAAATATTGAATAATATGGTTGCCTAGGCAGCAGGGATGGGACTGATTGACCTGGGAGGTCTCATTCAGTCTGACATCCGCTGTTCCTATGAAAAGGGCATAGTATTAAATGAGTGCTGAGGTTTCATTGAGAATCAGAAGTGCTATTGCATCTCAGTAAAGCAAGACAGCAAACATCTTACTAAAGCTTCCTTAATTATAAAAAATACCACAGTAGTTCATGTTGTTTCTTTAAACCCAGACCAAATATTTATTGAGGTGCACGTTCTAGAGAAAAAAATTGAAATGGCCCTTAGGAAAATATGGCAAAATGAACTATACTACTGACTTTCCATTTCCAACAGATCAGGAGGAGTTAAATACTTTATATTATATTAAGCATAATGAACACAAAGAAAAGGACTATACATGTAGAGTATTAAAATCCATGAGATTTCTTAAGATACTCAGTTTCAAGCAGATACATGTTTTTCTCATACAGAAGAATGGGTGAAAAGGCAGGCAGGATAAACTGAGAACTCATCTATGCAGGAACCATGCAAACAGACATACTAGCACTTTGCATATTCAAAAATTATGGGTAGAAGAGACAAGAAATATTTATAAAGTGTCTCAGACAGGAATATTCATTCCAGAGCAACATCTTTTTTTATTATAATTTGCAACTTCCTTTACAACTAATTAGCCAAATCCCAACTTTCCAGACTCTCATAGTATGAAAGCAAGTTTTCATCCCTGAATTACATTCAGAAGAATAGTTAAAAATAGAGCCAAAACAAAAGTTGTTTTTTTTTTGCTGAAGAATGTAGTTCACTTTCGCAGAGTAGAGTAACCTACACAACAGTTGCTCTGA
>VWZD01004950.1:156332-167581 GCA_013396695.1 Sakesphorus luctuosus | reverse complement strand
TCCCCCCTCCCTTTTGAAAGATGCTTTTTAATTCTGTGAATTCTTAAGCTTGGTATCACAAGTTTTCAAAATGGTCCAGGTATTGGAGGTGCTGCAGAGTCTACCAGAGATGCTATTGGCAAAATACAGTCACCTGTGAATTGCTTCAGTCATATTCATCTGTGATATCATTGATAGTAATTTCATACCGGATGTCAAAATTATTCTCTTTTTTTTTTCCCCCTCTTTTTTTGGATCCAGCCCAAAACNAGCACTTTGCATATTCAAAAATTATGGGTAGAAGAGACAAGAAATATTTATAAAGTGTCTCAGACAGGAATATTCATTCCAGAGCAACATCTTTTTTTATTATAATTTGCAACTTCCTTTACAACTAATTAGCCAAATCCCAACTTTCCAGACTCTCATAGTATGAAAGCAAGTTTTCATCCCTGAATTACATTCAGAAGAATAGTTAAAAATAGAGCCAAAACAAAAGTTGGGGTTTTTTTGCTGAAGAATGTAGTTCACTTTCGCAGAGTAGAGTAACCTACACAACAGTTGCTCTGAAAGAAATGAGAAGATCGTAGTTGATAATCAAAGTAATAGTGAGCCCTTTCACTGATGCAGCAGCAAGAAAATTGACCAAATAATTACCTGGTAAAATTAAACAATGTAGCAGTGGAAAGACATTCAACAATAATTTCAACTCTCCTATGATCCACTGAGACCAGGCTAGAATGGTGTCTGCAGTTTTACTCTTTACAAAATGAATTTTTTTTTTTTTTAGAGCTGGTGGAAATTAATTACACATTGAGGTTTTGAACTCCATTAATACACCTTATCAAAAACAAGCTATCACTGCTTTGAATAATCAGTATGAGTATACTTATGGAGGTTTCACATTAGTAGGGGACTCATTTTCCTTTTCTCATATGGTCTCCATTTTCATATGATGGTGCAGAACAACTCAGAAGTATATAGATAGCCCGGTTTGTCCGTTCAACATCCTCTGAACATCAGCTTGAATTCTATATTCATTTCTCAGTACCAGTGATAGATTCATAGCACAAGCTTTCCCTTTTAACATGTAATGGAATCAAAGGGGAGTACAATATTCCATTGATTTATTTTATAAGATTTGTCAAAGGACTATCTGGAGTTTTGGTCTCTGCTCCAGGGACTGTTTATGTATTTTATATTGTAGAGTGTCCTTGGATACAAACAGAAATAAACCTGAAACTAGAATGAAAAAGTAAGAAATGTCGCTTGCAGCTAAGGGGCCCTCTTTATACCTCTCAGTTCAGTCTTTCTCTCTGATCTTATAGCTCATGCATTTCCAGGTTTACAGCAGTCCAGCTTCAACAAGAATTGTAAAGTGCCTTCCTAACATTTTGTAATGCACAAGAGGAAAAGGATGATGTGTGAGAACTGAACCCTCCAGGCTAGAGGAGGTTTCCCACTTCCTAGTGAGTGCTCTTCTAATAACTAAACCATCATGTATCCTTAAATAAGGATGTTTCTCAGACACTTTTGTTGTCATTAATGATATTAAACAGAGATGTGACTTGGCTCACTAAAACCTTCAGTATCTTATTTGCTCCACTGTTTCTTGTCGCATTTAAGGACATTTTTTGTGGCACAAACAAGAAGGCAGTAGTTGATAGATCAGTTTTGAATTCTCACCGATTGCATGCAAAATCCAAAGTAATGAAGCCAAACACAGATGAATGATTGTTTGCATACAGCTACAGTCTGCTGAATTCTATCCCTAAGAATAATTTAGTTGTTTTAGAATGGTTTTGCTCAAATTATAAAGCATCTTCATCTCACAACAAAAACAATAAAACCACAATATATGTTTGAAAAAAGATTTTCCGAACTGAATCCATGCNAATTGCTTCAGTCATATTCATCTGTGATATCATTGATAGTAATTTCATACCGGATGTCAAAATTATTCTCTTTTTTTTTTCCCCCTCTTTTTTTGGATCCAGCCCAAAACAAGACTTTGATTACAACAGTTGTTCAGTTGTTTATATATGACAACATCTTAGGATATTTTATTGAAATTCTTTTAAAATATGTTCAGCTTTGAAAGAGAAAACAAGATCATTGATAATACACTGCCACTAGTTCTTGCCTCTGACATAAACAGGTTGTGCATCACGTCCAGAACTCAATTTCCATTATAGAACTTAGTAAGGTAGAAAGGAAAAGTTACTACAGAAGATAAACCAACTAAAAAAAAAATCCACCTAGCAGTCCTGGAAAAGACAGCATCATTCATTCCCCTGTGAGCGAGTTTTAGGAAAAAGCAGTTGCCTCTTCTTTTGCAACCTTGCACATGATTTTGATTTGTGATAAGAAGAGGAAATTTTCCCAAATCCCAACTTTGCAAGGACATTTCATGACTGGCATTAGATTAAGATTTCTTTGAACAAAAATAAATACTTTTGTGAGGTTCAAGTCTAACCAAATCAGTCTAAATTTTTCATAAAAGTTTCTAGTTCTGTAATAGATTCTGAAACATTTGTTAAGAAAAAAAAATTCAGATTTACTAAAGTTTTGCACTCCATGGACTGTTCTACAATTCACTTCCTTTCTCATAACATTGCATTGCCAGGAGACTGGAAGCACAGTAAATATAAATATTTCTTAGGGGAGTATTCCAAGGAATAAAGTCTTAAATACTTATTACATGTATGCTTTGTTTTTTTTTTTTACAAAGCCTTTCCTAGTAACACCAGATAATGCAATGTGGGTTGATGACATTTGAATAAAGGTAAATGCCCATAGCATGTACATCTACACCCCACCTAAACTCCTCATGGAAAGAGATGATGGATATTTGGAGCACAGTTCACACTGTCCCAAAGTAGAAATTTGAAATAGGCCAGCTGCATATTTTGGAGCACCTGCTTCCGTCTTTTGAAGAGTCTAAGGATGTCCAACTTGAAGACAGACATGAACATTTTAGACCTCTAAAATTAGATGAGGTGAAGCCCACCCTCAGCACCTAATTTGTACAGGCTATACAAATCTCTTCATTATATGTGTTATGTTCATATTAGCAGTTGCTATGCAATTACTGTGGTTATACTATTAATAAAACTTCAGCATGGAGCTAGCATAATAAAACACCCTGTATCAAAACAATTCCTGGTTCCCAACCTTTATGTTTCAGCTAAACAAGAAATGAAACCCCTGGTTACCTATGATTTTTCTAAGCAAGGATGTACTGATAAATTAGTCATTTTTGCCAAGACAAAAATCTCGTAATTAATTAGGCTCTTTGGGAGTTTAAATATTCCTTTGTGGATTTCTGCCAAAATAAAAAATCTCTGTATGAGCCACTGACTGCACTTCGTGGTTGTCTTTCAGTACGCTCTTAGATAAATACTGGAATTCTTCAGAAGGGACAGAATTTCAGATGTGCTTCAAATTTTTTTCGCTCCTATTGTGACTGAATGATTTATATCACAGTTTTGAATCCCATTTTCAATTCCCAAATCCTTCTCACCTGCTATACAGAGAGAGGTGCGTCCCTAAATTTTCCCTAGCTTAGGTTTTATCTTGCTTTTCTTTTTGGTTGTTTTTGTTTGTTTGTTTGTTTGTTTTCTTAATAATTTAAAGAACAGTGTTTAAATGTAATTTGACATCACAATATTTGAGCCTTCTCAGGAATCCCACTCTTCATCCTCTTGTCTCAGGGTCAAAAAAATGAGTGCCACTTTTTTTTTTTTAACATATGTGAGAGATATTGTTTTGCTAAACTTAATGAAGACTGTAAAGGGGTAGGTCCAAACTGACAGAAACTATAGAGCTGATTAGAAATAGATGCAAGCATGGTACAGATACATACTGAGACTGACTCACAGGAGGTTACTCAGTGTGGAGTGTCTGAAATGTAGCCAAGGGGGAATGATTTCTGTTCTGGTGTTTGGGACCAATAACAAACAATCCTATTCTAATTGTATTGCTAAGAGTATCAGTTTACCTTTGACATTACATGCTGCTTTATGCCTTGGCCACTCATTTGCCACCCTTGAGGCACAGACAATGGGCTGCAGTCTGTAACAGAGCAAGACAGTTTTTTCTTGTTGTTTGCGACAACATTGTTGTGTGAATTAAGGTAGGATCTAATTCATCTTGACAGTGCATTCCCAAACATGTCAAGCAATATTTCCACAACCTATAATGACATTAGATTTGTTCCTAAACAGACATTTGCTACATATAAAATTTTATATTCATGAATATCCCTATGCTGATATTTACTCCACTGCTGGCACAACAGGATCTGTCATATCAACACTGATAGATGAGTTTATATGTAATTTGCTGAAGTTCATGGTTCTGAAACTCAAGATTTGAAAGTAAAAAGGATAGATAATGCATCCCTCTTTTTCTCATGTTGTCCTTTTGAACCACACTTTCCTCTTCGTCCTTTCAACCCTAGACATCATGTTGCACTGCAGGAGATAGTGATGTCATTTCTTTGTTAAACATTTTCTGAGATACTTAAATGTGAAGGATGTTATATCATATCAAGCATCACATCCAGAAATACTGCAAGAAATGAAGGTAAGGACATTCCATCAGTCAGTCTAGAAGAAAAAAAAAGATCAGATTCTATTTCTTTATTTGTTACATACTCCACTGTGAGTTTGGGAGAACTAGTAAAAATTCAGAGTAAAAGAATGGAACAAGTAAGTCAACAGCAATGGATAGTTATTTTGCATTAACTTACGATATGGTAAAAGAAGGTAACATTTTATTTCTTTCTATTATTTTTATGTATGTTGCAGAACCATTCAAGAAAAAACCCGAGATATCTGAGTTATCTTGCATTTGTAACAAAATTTGCATATGCCTATAGAGAATTGGCACATTTGTAATGAATGTTTTTTTCAGAAGCCTGAGCTCACAGTGTATTGATGCTTCATGTGTTGTCTATAAAGTTGGTATAGTGACATTTCCTAGTTCATGAGGGCATTACAAGGAAAAAAAAACAATATAAGATTGTGATCCACAGTTAAAAGCAAGGATATTAAGTGTCCAAAATGAAAAATACAAGTGAAGGTACAGGCATGGTAATGGGAAAGGGAGATGGATATCTTCTTTCATCAGTAAATAAAAAGAAATCTCCAGAGATGAATACTCCCTTTCACTGTCTGCTGGAGAGAGCAGAAAGAATTTTCCTTCCATGGGCATTTTCCCCCCAAAACAATCAAATTACACTCTGAGAAGTCTTCAGAGGATATATAAAATATAAACCAAGCAGACTGGAGGGTAATGAGCCAAAAAAAAAAAAAGGGGGAATCACAAGAAAGAAGGGAGAACTGTTCAGGTTGTGAGAAGAACTACAGAACTACCTGTTTAACAGAGTGTAATCAACAGTGCCAGAGGTGACCTTTTCTAGTATGATGCTCTTTACTGATATTGCAGAGCACAGGAGAAAAAGTGAGTACCCTTGTGAAGAGAAGAGTTATCTCCAGGAGAGCTAGAGTCATTGTAATTGGGTGAAATGATGGAAACTCATGGCTGGGACTAGCAGTGTTTCACCTTAGAGTCTGGGGCAACCCTGCCTTTGTATTCCCATGTAAACACAGGCATTGCCTGTTGGTGTGTACTTGGGATTAAACTGTGGTGGGAAGGAAACAGAATTGTTAAGTGATGTATATTGGGCACAGTCAGAGGACACCAGGCTCTAAGACTGGTATCCAGCAAGAAGCATGACCTGAAGGGGTTATTAGTTACTTATTTCTGTAGGCAATAGTTGTGTTTTATAGAGTTCCAGCAAAATTCTTTTGACTCACAGCATATTTCCTCCTTGTTTTGAGTGCAATCTTATCAATAATCATGGAAGTTTTCCATTTAAATTGTGTCTTCAGGATAGATGTAGTTTTACATATGCATGGATAGTGCTTCAGGCTGATTCCTTATATTAATTGGTCATAACTATTTCATCTGTACAACATGTGAAAAATGCCTATGATCTTTATTGTAGTAACATGCCAGTGTTAAAATGGTTTGTTTAATATGTTCTTCTCAGCTTTATGATGCAATTTTTTTGTCCTTACTCTGTATTTGCTTCTCTCTTTCTTTCCACGTTTTTTCTATCTCTCCTCATACATGATGCAATAAGCCTCTAGCATACAGGGGGTCTATAGATGCTTTCTGACTTTCACAGATGGTGTTTGTGTACTAACTTTATTGCTACCACCTTTATTTCCTGACAGAAATTTCAAAGCATATACTCATCTCACAGGGAAATATGGTAAAAACATCCATATTTTTGTAATCCTCAGGCATGTATTAATTTACTTTTAATTGCCAAATACTACTGAGAAGGCAGTTCTCCTATGTGCTTATTAGTTCCAACTCTATTTGACATCCCTTTCCTATCCCGGCATGCCTAGCACAGTCAGTGTCACAGTAACATATCAGAAGGCAGCTGGTGTGGGAAGAATCCTCCAAAAATCAGATTTTTAGTGTGTAGTCTAAAAGACAAAAAATTGACTCAACTGTGTTTTTTGAGAAATTATGAAATTTGAGATCTGAAAATTGTGTTACTAAATAACTGGCTTCATCTACTTTTCTTAAGAAATGAGGTCTGCTTTGGAGTGACATTGGGTTTTGCTGTGTCTGTTCGCACAACAGGTATATTTTAGGTCTGCAGCAAAGAACAGGCCACAATAAATACTCTTTGTGCAGCATGTTTGCAAAGGCTGGCTCACATGAGAACTCAGCAGAACTTGACATGATGTTGGCAGCATGTCATATCCTGAGTTTTACTCAGCTGGAGGGGAAGAGAAGCACCTTGGGCTGGTAGCCACTGCAGTGTGTGCTCTTTCGAAAACCTTGTATGTACGCCTTTGTCTCTGATGAGCTAAAAGAAAATTAACTCTTCTTGGAGTTGCATGAAAGACTCAGCCAACCAGCTTTTCTTGTCCTTATCCTTTCAGTTCTTGTAGTGTGATGGTGCCACCATGAAGCTGAAAAAGAGGGTAACAAAGAAATCAGAGCTCACAGGCAAAGGGCAGATAATTGCAGGTGTCCAAAAATCAAGCACTGGTCATAGACACATGCAATCAGGTGAATCATAACCATAAGATTCAGACTGCACTATGGAAAAATGCTTTTTACTTCAACTACTCTAAAAACAACATTTGAAATATTTGTCTAAGAAACAAATTAGTTTAAAGTGGGAAATATGAAGGTTATATTGGAGTAATTAGATCTTTCAATTTTATTTCAAATGTTAAATGTATCCTTCAGATGCTACCCATCAGCAATGTTCAGCTTTTGTTAATTTGGCACATTAATATTTGATCCCTCAGATAAAAAACAATATCTATTTAGAGTTTATTACGGTGTCCATAAAAATATTTGCTCAGATCTACAGCACCCATATTTTTATACAAATGTTCTTTTTTGGCTAAACATAAAATTTAAGTGAAAATCAAACAGAGACAGTGAAATTGTGAGATATATTAGGATATAACTCCATCAGTGTTGAAAGGCAGCAGAACAACCACTCAGTTAATGCAGAAATTATTAGTGCCACCTATTGGCAGGCAATGCAAACTTTGCAAGCTATAAAGCAAAAAAAAAAAATAATAAAAAATAAAAATTTGTGTTTTCTTTTTCCCCCCCTGGCCTTCTTATGTGTTTTATCTTCTCCATGCAATTTGAAAAATATTTATAGGAGCAGTGATTTTTAAGTAGATAATGAAGATAGCAGTGAAAAACAACTTTTCAAATTATGAATGTTACTAATGAAAGTGAGAAACATTATTCTAAATAATCTCACTTTATTCTAAAGATTTTTGCTTGTTCATTTAAGAAGGAAAATGCACAATTTTATCCACATATCAAACCAGATAGTGTAGGATAGAGAAGATTAAAAATAAACTATTCATGGTCTTTTTGAGAATGACACTGTTGATTCTCAAAACCCACTGAAATATTAATCTTTTTAATACCTTTCAAAAATTCTCAAATTATTACAGCCTATTCCAGTTTATTTTTATTGATGGACTGTGACAAGTTTTAGAGAGGAATTTTAAAAGAAGTAAAATTTATAATGAAATGTATGAAAGTACAAAAAAATTGACAGAAAAAAACCCAAAACACAATATGTATTTGTGACCCTGTGCATTTAATACAGCAAAAATGGGAGTTTACTTATTTTTATACTTAACATGTGCGTGGAAGAATTGGTTTGAACTCCAGATACATACGTGACTAGAAGCATGAAGGGTCAGATGTCACAGATCTGGCCAAGCTCAACCAATCCCTTGAGTCCTATGGATCCTCCTGCAGGTTTAGTAAGCACCATGTTCATTAGTTCTTCCTAGTCTTAAAGGAAAATAAAAGAGCCAGATCTGTAAGCCAACTCATAGAATCGTTCCAATTCGACAGTGAAGCATTGGTAAGTGATTTATAAGTAAAATGATTCAAGTCTTTTTATGCCCACTTTCTATAGTTTTGTTTGGAATAGACTTCCTTGGCTTAAGCATGAGAATATTAGGAGGCAGTGTTAAAAGCTATGTGTGACATCTGCTGCTTCATTTCTATCCACTGTTGCTCTCCTACAGAAGGAAATTAGATTATTCTGATATAATTTTGTCTTGACAAATCCATGTTGACAGTGACTAATTTCCTTGGGGTATTTTTAGATGCTTACAAATAGTTTGATTATTTGTTCTAGCATTCTTTCAGGAACTGAAGTTTATCTAATTTCCATAAATTGTTTCACGTCCCTTTCAAAGATCACTACCACATTCATTCTGGATCATCTCACATTGTCCCTGACTTTTTAGAGCTACTTCTATCATATTTCATATGTCATCAGCTGATTCTTCAAGTATCATAGCACCACAGCTAATTAAAAACACCCCAATTACTACTAAATATTTAACCCTAACCTTCCCACTTAGAGCCTTGAGCTTAGATTTTCTTCATTGATAATTATTACTATAAGATTGAACTGCCTCTCACCTTTTAAATAAGAGTAATTCAGAAAAATTATTAAAGTGCATGTTGTCAGTATCAGCTCTTGAGTGCTCTTCCTCTTTTTTTTTAACTGCTATTTAGTTTGTCTTTGTTCTATCTCTATGAAAAAAATATTTCTGTTATCCCTGTGGCCTTTGAGATTGAAATCTATTGTGTGCCCTGGTAATTTTTGATTCTGCAGCATCACATTTATGCAATAGTTACCTACCCCTGGGAAGTGACCCAACTTCACCTTTTCAGATGCTGTCTGAAAAGGTCAAAATTTAGCACTATTGCTCATAATTTAGCAAATCTTATACTTTTTATTCTGGAATAGTTTTTATTTATGCCCTTAATATTGCTCCCCTAAGTAACTCCTACATTTCTTGAATTCCAATGTTTTCTTACAAGACAATTCTGAGTTTAATAAAGCCTATATCTATGAAATCTGATGCTTTTATTTTGCTGTTCTTTCTTTTTCATATCATACATCTCATGAACTCTATTATTGCATGTCTTTTCTCACTCACTCCTGTCTTTTACTCTGATGTTCTTGACCAATTCTTCCCTGGTCACTATAAACATGGAACGAAGTCTCTCTTTTAGTTCTTTGTCATCTGCATTCATAATTGTCACCAGGTCATTTCAAGGACTTTGTGGGCAAGTCACATCTTTTCACAACAAAAGTACACAAAGTTGAAATGCCTCAATACTCTCAAATCCTGTAATCTCTATAATTTTGTTGTTTACTTACAAGAAGTTTCATTTGCTTGAAAATTTATGCTGATAGCCTGTTGTTTACTTTATTTTGACAATGCTCTGTTTAAAATTTTATTTTAATTATTTTAAAGAATCAGATAAATATAGTAAAAAGACAGCAATGTATCATATAGAATTCATAAAACATACGTCATCTGTGTAATCAGACTAGGCCCAGCAAGCACTGGGGGAACTCACTGAATGTTGCAGATAGACATATCTCTCAAAACTCTAATTATGAGTCAGATACACTTGGCAAAAGACTTTTTCTGACCCCTGCTCATTGCAGCATTCTAGGATTTTTCAGTTTGTTGCAACACAAGCTGGGTTACTGACCTGGTTATTTGTAAGATTATCTTTTTTTTTTTCCTTAAAATCACCTGTTCCAAAATACAATTAAAATAATCTTGGGTAGATATTGCCAGAAAATAGAAAAGGACTCTCAAAGACTGGTTCTTAGTTTAATTCATATCAGTAAGTATAACAAATGAGCTAAAAATCAATAGAATCTCTTCTCTGGTTATGTTTGTGAGATAGATATGGATTTCCATTTAATCAAAATTAATTCCTTACCTTTTAGCCATTCTGCAACTAAATAACTGTCTTGAAAAGGTTTTATTTCTTGCTCTCTGAAGTCAGAGGGAATTTTGCTGTTAACATCAATGGAGAAATATTTCACCTGAAGCAGTTCAGTCTAATGATTCCTTAATAAAATACTGGAGACTAGTTTAAGCTTTATTGCGTCAGACAACTGCATTCACATATCTCTATTCCAAGGATCTTCTATTTATAAAGTGGATACCATTGAAAGGCTGCCTATTATCAAGGTGATGGAATCTATAATAGAGCAGATCCTTTCCTTTTAAAGTATTTATGACTAGAGTTTCATAGACTTGTGGTTTTGCAATGGGGAATTTTCGGCTGTACATCTTTCAACACTACTGGCAGATGAAATGTAGGGGACTGAAGTTCAGAAATCAGCTAACTGATTACAGCCTCTGGCTCAGTGCTTGCTACAATCTCACTTTTTTGCCTATAAGTCTCATTAGCTTCTTTACCCTTTCTCTTCAGTAGAGCTATCTTGTGTTAGAACTACACAAACACTGTAAAATATAGAATGCAGGTCCTTCACTTCTTTGTTTTCTCTTTCTGCATTTCAATAGAAAAGGAGACCCTTAGGTGCTGTTGAGCAGTAGCATTATTTTGTTAGGGAACTAACAGCCAGCCCAGCGGGACTTTTCAGAAGTCATTGCTATGTCCTATGGCTCCCCAGTGACACTGGACTGCATCACTTACCTCACACACAGCCGTCTGATGTTATTGAATCTGAGAAACAGCCATAAACATTGCAGTTATGGTGACCATTATCTTTCTCCTGAGGGATTTCACTCTTCCTTGAGAATCTCCAGAGTGATAGCACATCAGCACTGCAGTACACCAGATAATGATCTCAGCCACAGAGGTAGGCAGGTAGGATGAAGGTGGATAAAAATAATGCTAAATCACTT
>VWZD01004950.1:60000-150349 GCA_013396695.1 Sakesphorus luctuosus | reverse complement strand
GGAAGACAGAAGTAGTGGGGGGGGGGGGTGAGAAAGCATATATAAAAGAGTTTACAAAGGAGCAAAATGGTGAACAGATTTTTTTTATGATTATCAGTCGCAAAGAGGCCTGGATTCTAAACTTCGTCAAGTAAGGAATTTTTAGTCTGAACAAAGTATTCCCTGGGGAAGATGCTATCTTGGTTTGAAACCAAGTTCCACCTCACCCACAAAATTTTTACCATAAAGCAGATTCCTCCAAAAAACAGCTGCTTGTAGTACACATTAATGACAAAAAAAAGGTATCAGTTTGGTACTATTGAAAGTAATAGCCCAGAATTAACAAACTAACAACAACTGAGAAATCTTTTCCCTCCCCATATAGAGTTTCAGTTCAGGGCAGAATAGACCATAATGGCATAGTGAAATAGGGTTCTTCACTAATTGTATGTTTCTATTTCTAATATGTTACAGGGAAAGAATCCTGTGAAATTTAATTATTACGGCACTTTTGCAGTATTTCTAAAGGAAAGTCACCATTTTGCAGCTAGTAGTGATAGCCTCTTTTCTAAATTATTTATAAATTTCATTTTTATTTATTTTGAATTCTAATTTGTTCCACTAAGTGCTTGTTTAATTATATAAAAAAAAAGTTTATTCATCTCCATTGACAATACAGCGGGCCTAGAGCTATTAGGAACCAAATTAGGGCTGCTACTTTTGTCCTTTAGCCACAGCTAGTTTGAAAAAAATGTTTAAAAAATCAGCTTCTCTTTCTCTATTAAGAGGTTTCATATCCTTTATTGGGTTATAATGACAAAAAGGGCTGATTTTGGGTTAAACATTCTGAGGGTCAGGCTGCTTGATGGGACCAATAGAATTACAAAATGGTAGAAGACTCCAAAGGTAGCTCAGCTACTGCAAGGTGGATTATAAGATTTCTTTTCACAGTAGATATGTTTTGGGAGGGTGTCAGCAATTGCTTCTCATTGCCATCTGGGTTAGAACAGTCCTTCTCGCAGCCACTCAAAACCTGCATCACCTCTGTGTTGCCATGGTCTGCAAGCAGGAACCTCCAGCCAGAGGTCTGGGACACAGGGCTGTTCTGAGGATGGAATGGAAGTGTGTCAGGGAGGCTGAAAGATCTCCCGAAAGCACTAATAAAAATATGAAAATGCAAATTATTTTGAGGTTTTACAGGAAGAAAACTGGAAATTCATCATTCAAAAATATAGTTAAGTGATGGAAATTAATTCAAAGAAGCTTTACTATGAAAGAAAGCTCTGTGTGGTTTCAAGCTCACTTCACAAAATATATACAGTTTTGATATCTTTGCACTAGAAATGTTGCTCTTTAGCTAGCACGAATCAACAAAGTCTTCCACAGAGCTACACTGATTTACATGAGCTGCAGACATGACCCATTGTATTTAATTTTAGGCATCTTATTATAAGGATATTCACATATTGGAGGAAGATGAGAAGAAAGCTGCAAAAAATGATTAGACTTCTGGAGTGATTGATGTATGAGGATTGATTGCAAGTGCTAAATATGCATAGTTTGTCTAAGAAATGACTTAAGGGGGACATGGTAACAATCTATAAATACTTGAAGAGTCTAAATGTCAAGGATGGAAAGGCATTTTCAGGATAGAGGAGATTCAGCAGGACAAAATTAGAAAAGAAAAAAAAAAGGGACTGAATTTAAAAAGAGCCCCCAAAGAAAGACCTTAGAGAGTGGAAAGGTGTTGTCTTTCCAAAAGAAAATAAAAAGGAGATATAGATATAAATATAGATGGATATATTTACAAATGCATCTGGGATCCATGATCATTCTAAATGACCTTGAAATGAAGTTTTAAAGGCCAGTTTTCTGCAAGTGACCAGATCACATCTCTATTCACATTAAAGCCAGGCCTTTTTTTTTTTTAATTTATTTTGTAATGTTTAAACTACTAACTCAAGGAACCACAAGATTTGGGAAAAAAATGTGATTAAGGCCATTTTAATTGCAACAAATTTAAATTTAGAACACTGCTTTTAGCCAAGCAGTGCCACTTTCACTTTGATGAACATAAGAAGAGACAAAAGATCTGTATTTTCCCTGCTTTTCTTGTTTCTGGAGTCAATGGCATGATATAGGAAACAATAAAGGAAAAGGTTGCCTCTGGACACATTTTTCTGTTCAAAACAGAATATTTTCAGAAATGAGTAGTGACTTTAGAAAGTGTCTGACATGATCGCTACAACTATAGATTTGTGTATTACTATGAATTTCATTAAGACTTGATCTCCAAGTGGTGAGAAGTATAGAAAAGATCAAATACCTGCAAGATGCAGAGAAGTGGGCCTAAAACTAGAAGAAATAATTGACTTTCATCAAGAAAGAGTGGTATACCCCCAACTCCAAATGTGAAAGAGGAGATGAGAAAACATGTTTTGGGATATAGGGAGAGATGATCAAAGAACTTGTCATGAGGAGCTACATCTCCAAATTCAAAACAGACATTGTTTTCCTAAAGCTGTAAAATATGCCCAAAAGGGAAAATAGATATGGAATCTAAAACTAAAATAAAGGTGGATATATGATTGTATTTTATGATATCATAGATTTTACAGGTATTGAAGCCCAAAGAATCACAATGCCCCTCTTTTTTTTCCCCCAGCATAACACAGGTTAGAAAATACCATTCATCAGTTTCTGTGTCAAGTCAAACTAAAGAGGATCTTTTAGATTTTCAGCCTAGATGTAAAGACTCTAAATGACGGAGAATTCATGTCATCCTTTTGTAATCCATTGTAGTGTATGTCACTTCTCTGTACTAAAATAAATGTGTTTTATTTAAACCTAGCCACTGACACTCTGAGTAATTCTTACCATGCTTCCATTTATGACCTCAACGCACACTATTTTCTTCTTTGGCTGATGTTTACTCACAATTTTTCCCAGACATCACATTTCAGATATTTGGTAAATATATCTTTAAATAAATAGTCTCCTTGAATGCATAATTTAATTTCCCAATATAGATTCACAATTCTTCACTGAAGATAATATGTATATCTATATTGACCTGAGAAACAACATGGCATGCAAAATACTTTGCAGGAGGTTGACATAGACTGAATTGTTCTGGCAGGAAAAAAACCTCAGCTCACCATCACTCATCATTGCAAATTATGTCTAGGTAAACATCAACATCTGCTTCCTGTGCAAACAGAGTCTGTCATCACAGGACCCGTTATATTATTATGAGTAGATGAGGCGTTTTAATATTCATTACAGATACAAAATCTGCAAGAAACTGCTCCATGCACATGCTAAAGGGCAGTAAATGCATGAAATGAACTTTACCAGTCTCCACAGGTAACTAGAGTTTTGAAACTTTAACTGATCTAATAACATCAAAGAGAGATTCAGAGGTAATAGGAGTGTATAGTGAACAGCATGCTTTAGTTGCAAAAACTCAAAAAGACTAGCCCATAATGAAAAACTAGCAAGTCCGCTTTAGGGCATAAACAATACTTAGTTTACTCTGTCGTTTCCTACTTTATAATAATTTGTGTTTCATTGTTTTGGAAAAAACAGCCAATGCGGCTTTAAATAGTAACACAGGGACATGGTTAAAACCAAAAATCATATCGTGTGCAATTCCAGTGCACTTTTTTTGGATTTTAGACTTGGAGCATGGGAAAAAACAGAAGCATTGCCGTATTGGCCAGCTCTATACTTTCTCTGCATGCATGAATCCACCAAGGAAGAGGCACAACAGATAATATATAGATTCTTTAGTCACTTCTCACCCACTGTACTGTAGCTGACAGAGCTAAGCCACCATGCAAAGCAATAGCCAAAATCAAAAAATATAACAATATGCATCTGTGGAACATTTTGTGAGTCCATTTAGTGAGACTAGAAGTTCAGTCTCACTATGGGGCCATTTACAGATGTAAATGGCACAGTTGAGGACAAGAATTCATAGTGTTGAACAACTATTTTGCTATCTGAGTGGTTTGGGCTTCCTTAAGACTCCTTAGGAATTAAAAAAATAAAAAAAGCAAAGCAGGAGGGAGAAATGCATCAAGATGATGGCTGTTCTTCCCTGCTCTAACAACAAGACATGAGAGGCAGTTACCTAATCCAAAATCAGCAAGTTTTACACTGTCATATGGAAATTAGTAGGGCTACTTTTGTGTGTATTTGTTTGTTTGGGTTTTTTTCACCTGTTTTTACAGTGTAAAATTGCCATGATCAATTAAGATCTTTGAATTTGACAGGATTCACTAATCACCATAACATGTAGGCAAATATTACAGTCCTGGTTTTTTCTAGATTTTGGAACATCAGAGATTGGGTGAAAACTTTTATTGATGATCCCACGGATGGTCCCACATTAACTTGGAACATGGGACTACAACCCCTGTGGGGTGTCTCAGACCAATTATGGTTTAATGAAAATAGTATGTATAGTGTGCAGCAATTCCTGTAATTCTCATGTTTTGGAAGGGGGTATTAGCCTTCACTGAATTTTGCTGTTCACCTTTAGATTTGGCTTAGCTTCTTCCTGTCCAAGGGAATTTGGTTCTGAGCTGGAGCCTTAGTTTGCATCAAGTGCTACTTTCCAATGGAAGCAGTCTGTGACTGTCAAGATATTTTCTGTTACATATTCCAGTAATATTGTAAGGGTACTAAAATGGTGTAACAGCAAAAGTCTGCATTTAATTTGCTTGCTTCATACAGAAAGGCCTATGTGGCTTTCACTGTGTAATCCATATAATGGAACTCCAAAGAAGACGCAGCTTATGGTGTTATGCTTTATATTCATGGGAGTTTCTTAAGTCCAAGTCTGCAGGATTAACAGTGTAGTCTTTAAAAATCATATTGCCATAATGCAGCAATGTCTAGTCAAGAATAAACCTAAACTGAAATCTTGTCCCATCACCTGATAAGGTAATGTAACAATTTATATAATATATCAGAAAATATGACTGGTCAAATCAGAGCTTCACCTAGTCCAGGAGCCTGAGTGATACGGGCTAATAATAAAAACCTAGAAATAAAATAACACAGGGGAACCATAAGGGATAGCTCCCCATATAACCTCCTAGTCTGTGAATTAGGTCCTTCCAGACTCAGAGGTACCTTTTTTTAAATAGGTCTTGATGGGATTTTCTTTTCAGAATTTCTTTTACTACTTTTTGAACTTACCAATGCCTCTGGCAATGCTAGCACCATGTGGCAGTAAGTTGGACAACATAATTATGAGTAGCGCACAAAATTAACTTGTTTTGTTTGCTAGAAGCTTGCTACGCCATAATTTAATTTCATGTCTGTTAGTTCCTGTGTTGTGAGCAAAAGTGAATAGTTGTTTTATATTCTGCTTTACAGTGTCATTCATGAGACTTCTTCTCTGGATTTCCAAAGCTATAAGTACCTGAAAAGTCTGGCCCAAGACAGGTCAACTACTGGTTGAATTTGTCTGAAACTGAAGCATGTGCAAATCATGAGTAACTGTTTATATTTAAACAGCAGTTGACTATCCCCTTATTTCTACCACCACCACTTACTGCAATCATAGAGTCGTAAAACTGCTGAGGACTAAAAGATACTGTAAAATAGTTGTTTTCTTTATCTTGCAATCTAATTCTTTGGCCAAGTTCCAATAGATGTAATGTCTTTAGATAATCTCAAATAATTGTGACTATATAAACAGCAGCTGTATTTTATTTAATATATAATTTTTTATTTCTTTCTTTGCTCTGAGCGGTATAAAATACATTCTACATTTCATGCTAGTGCTTAGCAACCAAATTCAAGATACTAAAATAGTATAGATTTACTACCCCCTCACTCTTATCTGCTGCTCCCAACTATTATATCAATACCATCGATTTATTATCAATAACTTCAGCAGTGGCCAATTAAGTAACACTTCTAGGAGTAGGTATCAACCCATACGAAACAAAATGCTTTCATTTCAGTTCTGACCTTCACTCTGCTTAGCAGAAATCTATTCTAGAAGTCTGAAGGCAAGTATAATAGCCTTATTTTATCATGAGTATTTCTCATGCATAGGATGTTGGAAAATGGCCTACTGTATTTCAACCTAGCAGAAAGAAAATACATAATATGTGGGTTTGGGAGATTTGAAAATCTCTGCAGTTTCAATTCATATAGTAAATATAGCAACACCATTTATAGGGTTATTTCTGAGACACACGAATTCAATGAGCTATATTATAATATTAACTTTGCAGAAAAGGATTCCATTTATAGCAGGTACCATTGAGAATCAGACCAGGCTTTAGCATTTATTTGTTTTCTGTCCTTTTATTACTTTAAAGTGCTAGAAAGGCCCTCAGTCACTTCAATATTATTTTGTAGTTCCATAAAAACTTTATTAAGACCTAAAAAACTGTAGCATGCTTCCAAGTTATGCATTCTGAAACTTAAAGAATCTAAACTACCCTTTCATTCACCAGCAACTGAGTACACAAACACACTTGCACACACACATGCACATATACATACATACCAACTCTTTGAAAATGCCTACAGAAAACATATATGTTTGACTGCACACCCCGAATATACTCAGCCTTCTCTAAGAAAGGTCTCTGGCTTTAGAATTTGCTATATCAGCATTTGGCTGAAACTTCTGAAAATTCTTTTTGCAATAGTTCAGCTTTCCCAAAAGTTTGTGGTTTCCCCACTGATCTAAACCAAGGTGATGCCTTGGAGTGACAATGAGATATGTCATCATCTCTGAGAAAGCCCAAAGCTCCAAAGATCAGTCCCTGGGCTATAGCATGGACAGATTACAATGCTCAGTGGTGCAGAACCTGCAATGTGCATGGAATTCACATTGAAGTTGACACAAGTTCAACACAGAATGCGCAATAACATCACAGCTTTTATAGTAACCTTGGAGTTGGGGGTAGGGGGGTGGAAATTGTGAGTTTTCTAGATGTACAGAATTTAATAATTTTGAAACTTTCTAAAATATTTAGGTTTTAGCAATATTTATTGGAGGATAAAGGGTCTGCAATATTACTGCCTCTATTTTTTCTGGCTGAGAAATTCTTAAAAGCATGGGATGCAGATCATAGGAAGTACTTAGAAGGAATAAAACTTCATCCATGCCCCGATATTAACTATGAAGGGCTTTAATTCTCAAAATGAGATAAAATGGTAGCTAATTTTTTTGTGGAAGCAAGTACCAACAAGCTCTATTCATATCATAAAAGATAATGTTTTGATGCTCCAAAAGCAAATTCTAGTCAGTCGTTCTAGACTAACCTGTTTAAAAATAGCTATAGTTAATTTGTTAGCACAAAGTTGTAAGCAGAGCACAAAGTTGGCTTGTTCTTTCTAAGGCATTTAGCTGATCTAATTAATGTTTAATAAAAACCCCCGAACCATTCCAGCTTTTATAATGCATAACTTATTAAGTACATCTGCAAATTTCAGAATGAACTGTTTGCAAACAATATTAAAGTATTAACAAATTCAAGTGTCTTGTTTCTAGCTGAATGTAAAAATTCCTTTTTTTAATCAAAACTGATTTGGCAGCAGTTTGATTGCATATTTCTTTAACATATTTTGATACTGTATTTTTAAATGGATGATTAAAGAACATAAGGGAGATAGGAAATACAAGAATGTTATATATTAAACAGAAATTGATACATAGTTACTCTATATCATGTGCTTACAGGCAAAACAATTGCACACAAGTCCTCTTAAACACATTCATTACCGTATGCTTAGTCCACTTGGCTACCATGAGACTACTTGGTAGGATTTAAATCAGGCACGCCTTTAAGTGCTTGCTGAAGAAAAATGAAGAGGCAAAAAGTTAGGAAAAATTTTAGTTAGAGAATATATCTAAAATTTAAAAAATCATTTGTGATTTCCCACAAATACAAGTAGCTAACAAAAGACAAACTTTAATGAGAAACCAACTCTTTTATAATTTGGTCCTAATTCTGCTAACCTCATATAGATGAGATTTACAAAATAAAAATGAGATATCTCTGTGAATATGAACAAATTTAAGTTTCATTCTGTGTTTTCCTCTTCCAAGAACTGAACTGATTTGTGTTTATAATATATTGCACAAATGACTCACTCAGGGAGCATCTGTGCTAAGTACTGAGTGGGCCAACATTTTATATCAAGTAATATGACACATGTTGCTCTTTTTTGTTTTAAGATTTTGAACAAATTTTATTTTTAAGGGCTTTTGTCTCCCCTCAAGTTGGATCCAGTTCTTGAGCTTTACATCAGCTTTCTAGCTGCCACTGGGGCAGAAGCTAATGACTCTCTCCCAAGAAACAAGGAAGAAGAGGACTAATGGTGGAGATTCTTATCAAGTCTTACGTATGTTTCCATCAGCCCTAACACTAGTGAATAAACCTCTTCCAGAATGATTTGCCTGACTTTCTTCTCTGAAGAAGGTGCTTGTCAGAGCACAGCTAATGAAGGAAGAGGAAGACCATGGAAAGGTTTTGTAATCTGCATTCCCATGCATACACATGGAAATAATTACAAATTTTTCAGTCTTCATATCTGTAGGGGTTTTTTTACACATCAGACAGTGAGCACTGTCACACTGAAAAGAAACTACTTTCTGATTGAAATTCTTCTACTAAAGCCTCATGATAAAAATATGCTCAGTTTCATTTCACCAATATTCAATGATGTTTGCCAAAAATCTGTTTTTTTCTAGTATTTCTTAATTAAATAATTTAAATGAGTATTCACAGAACCCCAATCCTACTAATGGCAAAGAGCAGGCTCCATTTTAGAAGGCAGTTTTTCACATGGAAAAGTATTGCTGGAACAGTTGATCTGAGTATATCTCCTTGCAAAAATATGTTTTTAAAAATGTCTTTGTTTATAGATATTTTTTCAAGAAAGTATTTAACAGTAATAATACACAAAATTAAATTATGGACTTAGGTGGAACTCAGTGCAAGCTTCAACTACGAAATATGTTGTAAATGTTGGACACTGAACTGAAGGCATAGAGAAACATATTAATTTTCCAAAGTTTCTCTGGTTTGACCTTCCTGAGCTTAGTTTAGTTTAGAATAGATTGGATATTTGTTGTGCCTGGCTAGTATCTCCTTATTCCAGTATACTTTTAATGACTGCACAAGTCCATCTTTTGTCTGTTGAGCAAGAGAAATTTGGAAATTTTTATTTCAAAATATTGTAGTAAGTAATACACTAGTGCTTACACTGCCAAATCTATGAAGGAAATGGGACAAAATTACTTCACAATATCCATTTTAACAAATATTCCTTTTGATTCAGTTTGGTAAGTCTAACAAAGAACTAGAAATTTTTGTATACTGTCAGGTATAAACACAGAATACTAAAGCAAACAAATGTTTGTGGGCACTGTAGAGAGTTCTCTGACAATTTTTCATCACACATGTTGAAATGAGATAAATTAAGCTGTTACCATGACAAAACCCAGGAGGTCTGGAAAGTCTGTGGGAGACAATCTGAAATGTGGAAGATGTATGAACAAATAAGTCTTCTAAATACCAGTATAACACATTGGAGACTGACTATATGACCAGGATTTTAATCATATAAAGGTCTGGCTTGGGTCCTTCCAGAAATGCAGTAGCAGTCTTACCTTGTCTAATCATAACTCATATAAAAATCAATATTGACAAATCCATAGTGCTTTTCTTTCTTCAAGTTCATAAAAAATAATTTATAATATTAACTGCTAACTGGTGGTTTATAAGCACAGAAACGGTGAAAGATGTTCAAGTACATGTTATGTTCAGCATAATAGCTCTTACCAGTTTTTAGTGCTTATCTTCTTTCTCCCTTTTGCTTTCTTAATGTGTCTAAATTATTTACTGAAACTGTTTACACTGTTGGTTTATAGCACTTAAATTTGAATCAATAGGTCGCTTCATATCTTAATTTTGTAAACTGGCTTTATAAATGTCATAAGGCCTTGTGTAAACTAGTCAAGAAGCAGCTAAATGTGATATCAGGAGATTCATTTAGGAGTAATTGAGAGCTTCAATGATAAATTGACACATCATATAAAGGATTCTGAAAAGCAGATCATGCCTTCAGATTCCATACATTTTAGTGAATAGGACAGTGCATTGTCTGCTTCATGAACATTATCAGTTTACAGTTTAGTAGCATATGAGTACCGGCATGAAAAAATATGTAAATTGGATAACTAATTTTCCAAGTAAGAAACATCTTTAAGTTGTGATTTGTTTTAAATGCAAATCATATAATCAAGGAATCACAGAATCTTATAGGTACACACCTTTAGGAACATTGAGTCCAACCACTAACCCAACACCACCAAGTCCACCACTAAACCATGTCCTCAAGTGCCACATTTACACATCTTTTAAATGCCTCCAGGGATAGTGACTCCACATTTCCCTGGGTAGTCTATTTTTAATGCTTGACAACGCTGTTGGGGGAGTAAATTTTTCCTAACATTCAATCTAAATGTCCTCTGGTGCAACCTGAGGCCATTTCCTATCATTCTGTCACTTGTGATCGGGAGAAGACACTGACCCTAACCTTGCTACAATGTCCTTTCAATTAGTTGTAGAGAGCAATAAGGTTTCCTCTGCATCTCCTTTTCTCCAGGATAAACAACCCCAGCTCAGTCAGCTGCTTCTCATAGGATTTATGTTCCAGACCCTTCCTCAGCTACATTGCCCTTCGCTGGTCACACTCCAAAACCTCAGTGTGTTTCTTGTACTGATGGATCCAAAACTGAACACAGAATTCGAGGTACAGCCTCACTATTGCCAAGTACAGGGCAATCACTGCTCTGGTCTTGATGGCCACACTTTTGCTGATACAGGCCAGGATGCCACTGACCTTCTTGGCCACCTGGGCACACTGCTGGCTCATGTTCAGCTGCTGTCGACAAGCACCCCCAGGTTGTTTTCCAATGGGCAGCTTTCCAGGACCCTCTTACCCAAGTGCATAGTGCTGCATGGGATTGTTGTGACCAAACTGAAGGGCCAGGCACTTGGCCTTTTTGAATCACATACAATTGGCCTCAATTCATTGATCTTGCCTGTTCAGATCCCACTTCAAATCCTTTTTACCAGCACTTGATCCAGGTTGTCAATAAAGTTATTAAAGAGGACTGGCCCTGATACTGAGCCCTGGTGGACAGCAGTTGTGACTGGCTGCCAGCTGGATGTAACTGAATTCACCAGCCCTCCCTGGGTCTGGCCATCCATATAGTATTTTGTCCAACAAACAGCACCTTTCCAAGTCACAAGCAGCTGGTTTCTCCATGAGAAAAATGTGGGAAATGGTGTCAAAGGCTTAACTGAAGTCCAGGTGGACAACATCCACAGCCTTTCCTTCATCCACTAAGCTGGTCACCCTGTCACAGAAGGATATCAGGTTGGTCAAGCAGGACCTGTCTTTCCTAAACCCATGCTGGCTGGGCCTTATCCCCAGGTTGTCCTACGCATGATGTGGGATGGCACTTATGGCGCAGTTCCAGGATGGTCACTGGGGACAGCCTGAGGCCAGGTCAGGACATCAGACTGTGGGTCAGCAGGGCTGTAGCCATGCCTGGACAGGACTGACTCACACCAGAGACATCCCCCAATGGTAGGTTGGACCTGGCCATGGTTTCCCCATGGCATAGTTAGGAGGTCCTCTTTGTCTTCACTGGAATACGGCACAGAGCCCAGTTCCCAGTGCTCCCCTCCTGGGAGAGGGAACCTGGCAGGAATGAGGAACTAGGATTTGTCATGTGTCTGTATAACTGGGAAGTAAAATTTTCTTCTGAATAAGAGGTGGGTTAGCCCCTTTTGGGAGCTGTTATAGCAAGTCAAAATAGTAGGTTGAAGTCTAGTAATTATCATTCAGCTTCCATGTCTCTCAGCTGGGTAACGGCTGACCGCTCAGGTGTGTGTGTGGGGACTGGCAAATCTCACCTCCAAGGCAGGCACCATTATCTTGTCCAATACCTAGCAGTGCATAAAGTTCAGGGACTTTGAAGTAGTTTGTGTACATTCAAGCCTTCTGCTGTTCACTTTATGCTTCATGACGCACACCTTCACACATCCCAGGCAGGTCCCTTCATCTGCTATTTACTTGTCTTATTCCTGAAGCTCATGTTGTCATAAATCATCAGGACCTTGAGGAAGTTTCATGTAAAAATGCAATATCCAGAAACACAGTGCTTTCAAAAACTTTGTTAAGATTTTGGTTTATTATTGATTCCCAGACAAATCTGGTAATGAACTTTTTTAAAAATGGGGAAATGCAACTTACATAAATAATTTTTCCAAGAAAACTGTTTTTCCCATGAGGAAAAGCAAAATCTGGTCAGGTCAACCAGAATGAGAAAAGTTTGGCATTTTTTTAAAGTAGTGAAAATATTTCATGTTGTAGTCTACATTAACTTCAGTCTGTGCTTTGTTGTTGCAGCACCTCAGAGGGGTTATAACTCAAGTGCATCCCTTTCTCTGTCTCTCAAACAAAATAGCTCTGTGAATGGATTACCTCTCTTGTGACATATCACTGCTTTTATTCATGTTTGAAATTGCAACATATGATGAAAATCATACGATTATATCTTGAAAACACATAATATGCAACAAAAGCTTAGCCAGGAAGAGACATATGTCATCAGAATAACATCACAGTGCCTGAGAGACATCTATTAATCTCATCCCAAGCTGCTCTAATTTTGGAAATATCCAAATATTTTACTATAATTATAAATATCAAGACTTAACCCTTTATCTGAATTTTCTGGTTTATGATAATGTAAGAAATGAAAAAAAAAAACAAAACCAAACCAACAAACAAATTTCTTCCAATAATATGTCAAACTTGCTATCCAAATTAGGAATAAAACTAATATGGAAGGATTAGGAATTTCCACAGAACAGTTATTTCAGTATTTAAACACCCTACTCAGAAACAAATACTAGTTATAACACTATAAAACTTAAACTCTCAGATTTTTTTCAGTTTCTTTTGCAAAAACTGTCTAGCTCAAGAGACCTGGGAAATACCTTATTAGATCTGGAGCAGCTGCAGATTAGAAGGAGGTTTTTTCATTTTCATAGGTAGAATGACTAAATTGGAAAGCACTGTGAGGCACATGTTATGACTTTTATGATGCATACATATCTCTTTATGTATACACAAATATCTATAAATGTAAACATTGATGCAGGAAATTATGCTAGAAGCAAGTCTATTATGAGATAAAATTCAAGATGAAGTAATGGTTCTCTTTTTGAATTTGGCAACTAATTTGTGACTGTGTTAGACAAAAATCATAGAAGATACCAAGTATGATTACATATTCTAAACTGCACAAACACTGAATATTTCCATATGTTGATTCAAGAAATGCAAACTGATTTCATATCACTGACAAAAGACATATTTCTTAAGCTATCTGGAAAATACTTGTCAGTGTGATATGATCCACGTTTTCAAGGACAGATCTTAAACTACATTTTCAAAAGGCAGAGGCATTAATCAATGGCAAAATGTTCTTGTAAACTGGATACAAGTTTTCTGTTTCCTCTTTTTCTTCTAATTTTATATGATTTTCAAGTACCAAATGGAAATGTTGGTTTAAGTAAAGTTTTTTAAAGCATAACCTTCAAGGCAATAGAAAGAATAATAGCACACCGGGCTGACTTTCTATTAACATATTGATGAAACTATAAATCATCAGATATGTTTCTTCAGCAAACTTTTATTTAATGCAAATATATTCTTATAAAACTATTGTTTCATAATCCAAATTCTTTGCTAATGAGCTAGTAAGGAAGCACTAGATGTTTGTGATTTGTCTTTGTTGTTTTACTAACATAGAAAAAGTTTGTGTCATCCCAGGGAGTTCTGATTTTGCTTGTGAGAACAATACCTTCTACCTATATATGTGGGCAAAAGTTTTTGCTCATGAAATTGTCTGAAGGTTTGAAATGTTCTCACTGAAGAGAACAAAGGAAAAGTATTTTAAGGAACAGACTGTACAGAGGCAAAATCCTTTTGTACAAATTATCCTCCCCTTCCTCCACCCTCCCCTCACCTCTAATCTCCTCTCCATGGTCTCATCCAGAAAGTGGCAAACTTTATCCAGAGTATGACTATATCCAGGTAAACAACTATAGCTAATTCATATTCTATTTTCATTTCACTTCTGGAAAATCATCAGATAAACTCCTCATACTTTGTTCCTGAGCATCACCATGTTAGGTGACTGTTTCTGGTATCACATCAGAAATTCAAGTCAACTCTAACAAAATAATTCAGTAAAGTATCAATCACTCGGCCAATGTCATAGTTTTTAAAACAGATTTACAACCTTGCAATTGCAAACTATCATCTGTCAGCGGATTGTTATTTTCCACTGATACAGTGGAGAGGTTTCTGCTTCCAGGAGCAAGGCTAGGAAAGCGGCAAGCGGAGCTCCCTAGGATCAGGCCCCTTAGAAGCGTAGGCAGGCTCTTCCCACTCCCGGCCCGGCGACCACTCCGAACGAAGTAAATCCACAGCAGCCAGGAGTCTATGAGGAAAAGCAAGTTTTAATGGCGTGCGCTTGCTTATAAAGGGCGCACTCAAATCTCCCGGATTTGGGCAGGGAAGAGAGGCGGAGACGGAGAGGAGTAACACACTTCATTGGGTGCATGCAAATGAAGGGAAGGAGGGAGGGGAGGAGAGGCAAAAAGACCAATAGGAAAATGAAGTTGGCGAGAAAATTCTAGGAGTTTGTGTGCGAGGCCTTGGTTTCTGGGGGGGACCAAGACCGACAATGGGGGGTCCTTCGCCTGCCTGCTGAGCGAGATGTGATACTGCTACAGGAGCTAAAGTTAAGTTTGCCCGCTTTCAGTACCCTGGAGAGCACAATAACGAAGCAAACACTTTAAGAGGCGGTGTCGATCTCGTTTATTGAACAAAGAGCTTGATCTTATATACCCCTGGGGCAAAGAATGTTTAAGAAAGGGGTGGAGTTAAGGCGGAGCATGCAAATCCGCTATAACTGGTTGGGTATAGGTGGAAACTGGGGAGGAGTAAACATAGCCAACAGGGTCAGACCACTCCCTAGAGAAGCGGACCAATGGCAGCTGTATTCACGCTAACAGGCTGGGCCTGCCAGTGCTTCCAGTACCACAGGCACGAGAGAATAACAGAATAACGAGAACTGAGGTAACTGTATTCAAGTCCATATTGTGGTATAGCAGTCCAGCTAGGGTTGATCTTCCCGGACCTTCCAGGCATCAAAGTCTGTTTCTCTGTCCCTCTCTCTTCTCCAATGGTCCATGTCCATGCAGGGCCCATTTCCAACATTTGTGGGAAGAAGAAACTTAGATAAAGAATGACTAAGAGAAAAATAACCAGAGTAGCCATATTAAGGGTATAACATTTAAACTGGGGAAGTGTCCATCCGGAAGCCCCCATGGTCCCGATTCAGTCGCTGCATAAGTATCCTGGGTTCCTGGACCTCCACATCCTCATCCACCCAGCGCTTGTAATATTTCTGCCACTTGATGAATTCCTCATCAGTCTGGTCTCCTCCAACAATCATCCAGCCCTTTGTTTGGGTATAAATACAGAAGGTAGACACAGATATTTAGGTATGGGCTACCTTCTGTTCCCAAACTAGGAACATGCTTTTACAACCACAATAATTACTTACAAAATTTATCTAATTTGTATATCTAACTGCCTGATTACACCTAAAATGTAAGTACTGAATCTTCCTCAGCACCATGTTACACTGACATAATACTAGAATAATTCTCTGACGAATCAGTGAATCCATAACTTTTCATAAATTGTCTGCACAGTTATTTGTTTTTATATTACTGCAGGTGCAAAAAGGAAGTATAAATAAAGTCATCATAGGTAGTGAATTCTTATTGTATATATAAATCTCTTTGACTTTGATTTCACAAGTCTGTATCTTCTCATTTCTAATGACCAAAATATTAACATATATTCAAACCCTTTATTTTGTTTGTTGTTTTTAGGGGGTTGGGATTTCCATTTGTTTCTTTCTTTTGGGTTTGTTGTTTTGTTTTATTTTGGGGTTTTTTTAATAAAAAGATTTCTGGTAAAATTCAAATTTTTAAATGACAAATGTAACCTTTAACTGGGCAAGGATGTGGACATCAAACACCTTGCAAATTACTTTAGCAATTGGGTCCACCGATCCAAGACTAATAGAATGAATCAAAAGATGCCTCAGCTCTTGTAAATATCTCTTTATCAAAATAACTTTCAGTCTTGTTATCTTTACTTTTGCATATAGATGAGGAATTAAACCATTTTAAAATTTAGTTCATGGTGATTGTAGAAGCATCATAATTTTGACTTCTGTGGCTTGCAGACTTTAATTATATCCACTCTGAGATATGACAATACTGCTTGTATAATTTCAGGAAAAAAATACCATAAAATAATCATAAACTTGTAGGAGTTGGTGTTCAGCGAGAAGCCACAGAGATGACCACAGAACTCAGCAAGAAACACTGGAATCTGAGCAAGAGTGAGGAAGAACTGCTGACTCTGCCACTCTGAGGCAGTGTCACATTTTCCTGGGACCAGAAGCAATCCTAAAGCAAAAGAACTGTTTGTTTTACTTCCTATATTGACTTTATTAGTCAGTTAACTCATGGTAATAAGAATGTCAAAAAATGGTTTGTGAAGTGTTTGAATAGTTTGAAAAGTCTTTAGTTATATGATAGAAGGTTTTATTTGTTCTCCCCACCCTCTAGTTTGTATATCCCTCTGCCAAGTATTATAAATTGTTGTACTTGCATTCAATGATACAGCTTTGCCCCAACTTGAACATCAGGCTGTGTCCTGTAGTACCTTTAGTCACCATATAAACTATTAGTACTTTCTCTTCTGCTTTTTTTTTTCCTTAATAATTCTTGTTACAGCCATCTCCCTCTCAGTCACTTGGCTCAATATCAAAACTTAAAACAAGTATAGAATTCAGAATACATTACATGATCTTGTCTTGGAAATGTGTGAAAAGATTCAAATGGGAGAGGTGCTAATTCGCATGCCAGTGTTATTTCTAATAAAAATAGTGAAGAGGTACCAACTGCAGTTTCACTTAAGTTCCATTTGGATCTCTGCAATTTTCCCTTGGGTGAGTCTGCTGTTGTCTTATGACTACAGGATTACCTAACGTAAGAAGTAAACATAGTCTAGGGAACTCTCTTTTGTTTTCCTCATGAAAATGTGTATGACCTGAGGCTCATAGAGGCCAGTTCCTCATTTCAGGCAGTGGTCAATAGAAGACACATCACAGGAAGGTATAAAAGTCCTGTGGTAGCAGTATGCATGATAATGGAGATACATGGATTATCGTGGATGCACAAAACTGAATTGAAATTACTTTCTGTGTCCACTGACTTTTGTTTACAGTGAAGAAATAAAAGCGCGTAGTATAGATATGTTGTTGCAATTAAGATTTAATAGACCTGGAAATTAATTAGGAGATATTATGTTTGGGTTTTGAAGCTTTATAAATTCTATAATATTAATTTTTAATTTTTACACTCATAATTATTATGTGTATCCTATTAATCATCAGGAATGTGCTTATTAAAATCCAAAGCACAATATGAGACACATATTGCTCTGTATTGGTAAAATTCAGACATCCTGGGAGGGCTGTAGAGGAACTAACATGTTCAGAGGGAGATTTGGCTTTGCATAAAGAAATGGAAATCAGTTTTTTGCAGCCATAATGAGTTATTCTGTTCTGCTCAGAGAGAACACATCAACTTTGTGTTCATTTAAAATATAAAAAATGTAGTCCATGAGGTCATTACAAACAAATCATGACTGTTGGCAGTATTCCAGACTGATGAAGGTATATTTTATTTTTAATAACATTTTAATTCTTTAGAAAAGACTCTGAAACATCAAAGCAGTAAAACAAAATCAAGAACTTAAAATTTCTCTGGGAATTTGGTCAGAAAGGTTTTTCTTTCTCAAACTAAATACCATTTTTAAGCAATGATAATAGTTGCACTATCTGTAATAATATATTACATGTACAAATGAATTCATGCAACATCTTTGTGAAATGGGAAAATACTGCGGTCTTTACGGACTGGTGAGTTCACTGATATATGAAATGGTAAAGATTTGCACAGATTCGTAGGGGTAAACCGGTCTGAGAGAATGCTGGAACATCTGACTTTAATTCTCATGCTTCAATGAAATGCGCTGCCTTTTCTGTCTTGTTATTTCATTTCTCAAGTGGCAGATGCAGAGGAGTATTCATTTCCTATATGGAACAGATAACAATGCAATTCAACCTGGAAAACTTTAAGAATATCATCTTGTTCATACTTGAATTGATGTATTCATTCCCTGAATACTGAGATATTCCTGTGTTGGAAATGGGCCCTGCATGGACATGGACCATTGGAGAAGAGAGAGGGACAGAGAAACAGACTTTGATGCCTGAAAGGTCCAGGAAGATCAACCCTAGCTGGACTGCTATACCACAATATGGACTTGAATACAGTTACCTCAGTTCTCGTTATTCTGTTATTCTCTCGTGCCTGTGGTACTGGAAGCACTGGCAGGCCCAGCCTGTTAGCGTGAGTCCAGCTGCCATTGGTCCGCTCCTCTAGAGAGTGGTCTGACCCTGTTAGCTATGTTTACTCCTCCCCAGTTTCCACCTATACCCAACCAGTTATAGCGGATTTGCATGCTCCGCCTTAACTCCACCCCTTTCTTAAACATTCTTTGCCCTAGGGGTATATAAGATCAAGCTCTTTGTTCAATAAAGGAGATCGGTGGATCAGCCTTGGCCTTGCAGGTGCTCTCTCTGTCTCCGTGTCTTCTTAGTGGGCCACGGGGCGGGTGATCTCAACCTGAGGCCTTCGCCGCTGCATTCCACCACCACTCAGCAGGCAGGCAAGAACCCCCGACGCCGGTCTTGATCCTCTCCCAAGAATCAAGGCTGCGTCATTCCTGCCCTTTCCAGCTCCTTATTGACTCTTGTAAACAACTGGAGCTCTGAAGTTCATACCAGTTTCCACAATTGCTTCAGCCTGTGCCACCTTCTGCTGCTTGGGTTAGGTGATCAGCTTCTGTTTATCTCTATAGCCTCAGCTATCTATCGTGCTTATCCATGGAAATTCAAGTTCCCGGTTGACTTCCATTCTAGTTTTTTATTATATAGAAAACTATAGCATTTCAGTGTCAGCCAAGAGAAACAATTGAAGAGCTGTGAAAAACACCTGTGTTGGAAGCATTGCCTAATGAAACACTAGATTTCCTGATATAAGCATCAAATGCTACAACCTCATTTCCTCTGATTCATAATTTCTGCATAAATATTTTGCGGTATTAAAAGTGACATAATACTCTGTCTGACATGCTGTTAATATGTATTGAAAATGAAAGGCTATTAAGAAATGTGCTGTGAGCCTAGATCTATTTCTGCAAAACAAACTGTTTAAAGAAAAAAGGCGGACATGCTAACAACAAGAGGAAGCCTGCATGTTGCTAGCAGTGAGAGCTTCAAAGCACTAAAAAGAAATAATCACCACTTTGTACTCGCTTTTTTCTTTCTGTGACTACATGACAGACACCCACGCTTCTAAGGAGCTTCTCTATCTATGGTAAAGACAGAGATTGATGATTTTTAAATCCTTTTGAAACTCATATGATGATCCTTTTCTCTAAATCCTAAAATTGCATCAGACAAAGAGATGAAATTAAACAGGTCTTTAAGGTATTCAAGCATCCATGCAGCCATCAATTCAAAAGCAGTGAAAGAAAACACTAACAATGTTGAGACTTTCCATATCAGAAGCAACCAGCACCTTCTCTCATTTTGATCACTATAAATAAGAAACTGGAATCACTGAATTTATGTTGATGTAGAAATTGCAAATTATAAGGGCAGAAAGTCCTACTGAAGAGTGCAGAAGAAGGTTCCTTCTTTCTGCAGCAGCATAGCCTGTCTTCATTCTCTAGCAATATGTATTAAATAACAGGTTTTTTTCATTCAAACACA
The DNA here is from genome assembly GCA_013396695.1 of Sakesphorus luctuosus. Taxonomy (NCBI): domain Eukaryota; kingdom Metazoa; phylum Chordata; class Aves; order Passeriformes; family Thamnophilidae; genus Sakesphorus; species Sakesphorus luctuosus. The sequence goes on along the minus strand of VWZD01004950.1, from coordinate 130,311 downwards.
AAATTGCACATTTCATTGCGAATCCTTACCTGAGGCAGTAGCAACCTGGAGGCCTAAACTCAGATGATAAGAGTATTTTTTAACTATAGAAGACTTATGTGCGAACTCCGTAAATGATCATCCATTCTCTGCATCATATATATGCCCAAACTACACTGCTAAGGCCTGTGCGTGGGGAGACTGTCTTTAAAATGTCATAATTTTTGAATTACTGAGCCACCTTGACTCTCCCATTCTAACCTTGTTTTATTTTTCTGCACTGGAAAACAGTTAGGACTGTTCAGCCATGTGGTCATTCAGCATCACTCAACCATGAATGTCCTGAAAGAGGAAGGAACAGCTATTAGCAGATATCCAACAGAACACTGCTCAGGTACTGAATGAAAATGGTCGATGCAAATGTTTTATAGCTGCTCCTAGAAAGTAAGGCTCATTTACCTAAATTGAAGTTATTCATAGGAGCATTGTGGTTTTAGGTAATTATTCCCACTCAAAAGCCGTTAGCAACTACACTGTAAAATTGTTGCTATATCCCTTTTCAGTACTTGTAAGTGGCTTTTTTTTCCCCTTAGAAACTTATTCCCACGTATCGAGAGCAAAAGATAAAATTTGAAAAATCAAAGTCAAGGTTTAGATTTAAGTATGTCCTTCATGGAAATCTCTGGTGCATTATTATTTTCAGACAGACTCTGAGAAGAAAAACATGAATCCCCAAAAGCTTATGGAATGAGAATAAAACTAGGCTTTGGCCAATGCCCTTGGAAGATATTAATCTTCCTTGTCTTTTTCTGTATTGAAAACTGAGACATTCAATACTTAAACATGGCTATTTGGTGAATTTGTACATGGGACACCCACATGATGTTATCAAGTATGTCCCAAGACTACAAGAGTCCCATTAGATTTTCATAGTGTGGTTGATGAGTGTTTAAGCTACACAAGCATAGATGTCTTTTGCCACTGTAGATGCCCTAGGGTATTGTTTAGCCTCAGGATGGGTGTGTTGGTCAGCAGTGGTAGAACATGATCTGGCAGTGTGCCCAGGTGGCCATCTGGCCTTATGTCAGCAGTACTGTGGCCAGCAGGACAAGGGCAGTGATCATCCTTCTGTATTTGGCACTGATGAGGCTGCATTTCAAACCTTATGTTCAGTTTTGGGATCCTCTCTATGAGAAAGACATTGAGGTGCTGCAGCATATTCAGAAAAGGGCAACAGATCTGAGGAAGTGTCTGAAGCACAAGTCTTGAGGAGAACAGCTGAGGGAGCTGGGGTTGTTTAACATGGAGAAAAGAAGGCTGGGGAGGGGACCTTATTGCCCTCTAGAACTACTTGAAAGGAGGTTGTAGTGAGGTAGAGGTCATTCTCTCTTGCCAAGTAACAAGTGATGGGACAAGACGAAATGGCCTCAAGTTGTACTGCGTGAGGTTTAGATCAGATATTAGGAATGGTTTCTTCATGGAAAGAGTTGCCAAGCATTGAAAGAGGCTGACTATAGTGGTGGTTGATTCACCATCCCTGGAGATATTTAAAAGATGTGTAGATGTAGTGCTTAGGTATATGGTTTATTGTGCACTTGGCAGTGCTGGATTAACAATCGGGCTCAATGGTCTTAGAGGTTTTTTCTAACCTAAATGATTCTATTACTATATGACATTGGACAGTTTCCTGCTATGTGAAGAGTTGACTGTAAATCCACTGGTTCAATCTGGAAAAATGAAGTTTCATATGTTTACATATTATGGCATTTCATATTGGCATACACAAATGGCCAATCTCTTTCTACCTCTTGTTATTGACTGCATTTTGTCCAAAATCCATAGATATATAGTCTGATCCTGCACTATTCTGAAAAAAACTCTGTACTTTTGAAGTATTTAGAAATACACAGATTTCCAGAAAAGACAAACATTTTGTAGAAACAATAAGGAGATTTTTCATCTGCCCCAGAGAGCTTGAGATCTCTTTTCACAGATGTTGGTATTAAAGGAAGTCACTGTAACAGCATAAATGGCATACAAATCTATAGAAATAAATGCCGTAAATAATTGAGCAGCATCTAGAGGACAGTATCCCACTGAAAAAGAGGAAAGCACAAATATTATTCACCTGCTTACCAGCTATCTACAGAATCTACAAACCACTAAATAAATATGTGTTTTACAGCCTATTGATTGACTGTAGAGCAAGTGGCACAATAAGGTGCAATAGGTTCTTTAAAATAAAAGATGTTCTGCCCTCTGGAAAGATAAACCACGTCTGAGAAGTGCTGAGCATGAATAGAACTAAAGATCCTTAAATGCACTCAATTATTTAATGACACATTCTGTCTGTAACACAAAAATATTAGATTGCTCTGCTCACCTTTGATGAATAAATAGAGTTTACCTTCTCTTTCTTGTTACTGGTAGAGTTTTACCAATTAATATAAAATATAAGACTGATATAAGACATCAAATTATTATTTTTGTAGAAAATTGAGAACTTGACAGAACGTGTGTATGCCCTCATCTAAGACAAGTTTTCAACTTTCGTGTTTTTCAGGGTGATATCCTATTTGGGAAGGATGATTAACACTAACTTGTGTCAAAAATTTATGTTCCAGTTTTTAATTTTTCCTTTTGCATTTTGGAGAATCTATCTCCCTCCTTCTGAATGGGAAATGTGAATTTGGATTCTCAGCTTTTTTCTGAATATCGTAAATTTTGAATTGAAATTAATTATGAAAAAAATTGAGTTCAGAGCCATATAGAGCAATGAAGCAAATTCAACACAACAGATTTCTGCTGTTTTATGTTTAACTCAGAGGTTTTAGGCTCTCCTACTACGCTGTTCTTAGATCATCATCTAGCTTTCTAAAAACTCATTTAAAAAATTGAGCATCTGGAAAGGAAAAACTTATTCATAGTCTATGCAAGTGGGTTTAGTCACTAACATGCAGTATGTTAGTTCGTGTACTCAGTCTTATGTTCTAAAAAGATGTAAAGAACTTTGAAATAAAGGCAACCACCCCCTCTGTTGAGAAGCCTCTGAGTGATTTACTAGTAGTAATAATTCTATTATTTATTTAGTGCTTTCCACCATCCATATCACATTAAGACACTGTTGTGAAAACTCTTTTGAGGTAAATAAACATTGCAGTAAATGTTGTCACAACATTAAACAAATAAACCATACATATTAAATTCCTTTGCAAATTGTGGGTTCTGAATCTACACTCTGCCTCTCTTTGAAGACTTCTCTGGATCTTTATTTCCTGACTTACTAGCATAGGAAGGCTAACTCATTATTGGCACCAGTTATAATGTATAATGACAAAGATATACATAAAGAAAAGTGAGTTGTCATTAAAAAATACTTAATATAATGAGTGCAAAAAAGCTATATGGATTTCATCATTACCAGCATCACAGTGAGCAATTATCTGCAAATTATAACAACCATAAAGTATTGGTTGCATTCAATGTTTATTCAGTTTTAGTATTGATACTACTGTCAGCAAATTAGATAATGAACGAGGTTTATTCATATTATAACCGTGTGTAGAAGTTCAAATCAGCATCAGGAGACCCCACAGAATGAAAACACTGGGTACTGTGGCCTGTTCCACAGAAAATGTCTCAACGTCAGTCTGAAAGAGGGTTCATGAGTCAATGTGACATGCAATGGGACCCTTGGTTTTCTTTCATCCCTTTCTAGGGTCTCAGTAGACTAGATACAACTGCTTTGCTCGCCTCATAAGACTTCAGATCACTGAATTTGATGTTTTGGTTTCTAACTATACATACACAGAAAGATGCTAAACTCTTTACCCTTCAGACACTGAGCAAGCTGCATATTTGTAGTCAGAGATCAGTTGTGTGTTTACTGGGTGTGACTACTGTTTCTTTCCCCAAATACTTTTGTATCTAATGCTTAGAAGCTTGTTGCTTACATGCTAGCTTTGCTTGATATATTTACCTATATCTGCTGGTAAAATGTGTGTTATAAGGCTGACATAAAACTCAATAACATTTTTTAAAATCCCTTCAATGCGCTTTGGTTCGGGGCTTATCTATGAGATTAGAAAGTCCGCACTAAAAATTAAACATAAATATTTGAGACAAAACCATCATCTAATTTTTATATAGTTGGTCTGCATTCACAGAAAAGTACAGACTTAGCTAATTAGTAGTGTACTCTTTTCAAGCATATGAGGGAGGTGAAGTCAAGGGAGTCACAACTGAATGTCGTGAGATTAGTACAGCTCATTAGAGTGCGGTGCTAACAACACCAAGGTTGTGGGTTTGATCCCGGTATGGGCCATACACTTCAGAGTAGGGCTTGATGATCCTTGTGAGTCCCTTCCAACTCAGAATACTCTGTGATTCTGTAATGTCATTATGTAAAAATGGCTAATTGTGTGCATTTTCCTTAAGTACATTTACCAGAGGTGAAGAAATTGTCTCAGTATTAGGTCATTTCCCTCACATTTGGACACTGGAGACAAGAAAGGCATACAAAGCTAGCCAGTATGACTTTACCAAGTATGTGACAAGGGCAGAAGGACAGCCAAACTTCAGGGACTTCTTTTTTGATAACAGAAGCCCTTATTTCAAAGTGTCACACATAAGTGACAGAAAACATTGTGTTATTCAGGGAATGTGGCATGCAAAATGAAACATGAAAACTGCTCTGATGGTCAGTTTGCCAAGCAAGCTCTGCTTTGCACCACCACACTTCACTGAAGTAAGGACAACTGACAGACATAGTTTCCAGACACTACACTACCAAGAGCATTGCTGACCTTTTAGAAACATACTATGAGGTGCCGTGTCTAGAGCCATTCTCATCACACTAACAGAGAAAGGGAGTAAGCATAATAACACAGCAATAAGGTACAGATTTCTAGATGTGTGACTTGAATATTCTGTGAATCCCAGGGGACATTTTATTTGTAGTTCAGAACACATAGCATTTTATTTGCATGGATAAGACATGGAACAAAAAATACAATTGTAAGAGACTGGTTTCAAAGGATACCTTCTTCCCATTGGTCTTCACCAACAAGACCAGCCGTCAGAAGTTCCTGACCCAAGAAAGCAGAGTAAAGGAATGTTGGAAGGAAGTCTTTCCCTTGGTCAAGAAGGACTGGGTTAGAGATCACCTAAGAAAACCTGACATCCACAAGTACATTGGCCCTGACATGATACATCCATGAGTGCTGAAAGAGCTGATGAACACCATAGCTATGCTGCTCATGATCATCTTTGAAAGGCTGTGGTGATCATAACAGGTGTTTCAGGACTCAAGGAAAGCAAATGTCACCCAAAGTTCAAAAAGGGCAAGAAGTAAGATCCAGGGAACTACCAGCCTGTCAGTCTCACATCAGTCCCTGGAAAGGTGATGGATTGTCTCATTCTGGAGGCCATCTCTGTCCACATGGATGACAAGAAGGTAATCAGGAGTAGCAAGCATGGATTCATTAAAGGCAAATCATATTTGACCAACCTGATTGCTTTCTAAAATGAGAAAACAACTTGGAGCAATGAACAGAGAGCAGTGGGTATTGCCTACCTCAACTTCTGCAAAGCTTTTGACACTATCTCTTACTATATCCTGACAGGCAAACTCAGGAAGCATTAACTGGAGAAGCAGTGAGGTGAACTGAGAACTGGCTGAACAGCAGATCCCAAAGGGTCATAATCAGTAGCACAGGGTCTAGTGGGAAGTTTCTTACTAGTGGTGTCCCCCAGGGTTCTATACTGGACCCAGTATTGTTTAACTAAAATTATTTTGCACTGGACAAAAAACATGGATAACCTCTAGTTCAATATAAAACAGACAAAGCATTTTTATGAACTGTAAGAGAAACACAGGTAGAATAACTGAAGCTGGCATAAGCCTGTGAGACATAGGGTCAGTTACAACACTCATAGTCTGCTAGAATGATTTGCATTTCACTGAACTTCACCCTTCCCAGCTTATAGCTGAGTTATGCCCAAGACTCGTTGCATAGGCATTAAAGAAAAAAGCCAGCCCTTCTAAGACATACAATCTTTTGATCCTAAATCTATGTCTTTTAATATTTGACCCACAAAACAAATGGTCTGTGAAGAAGACCTGCACATCTATTGAGGCATTTAGTAAATGTCCAATAGTAAATACAAGAATGTTGATCAGTAGTAAGGGAAAAAATGTTCAGATATCATACAAGAGCTGAGAAACCCCAGTTTGATGCCACAGCAATACAAGACATCAGCTTTGTAGACCATACAGGATAATGAAAACTGAGTGATCAGGCATTCCTAATGTGATTAAGTGACCTGTTTTGTGTTTTTTAAGACATAATTGAATCAAAATATGAGGGGTTTTGGTACCTTATGCATCACAAGTCAGTAAATCCCCATGCATGAGAGGAACCTTAACCATGAACTGTATAGGATTTGAATCAGGATTCAGCTCTGGGGAATGACTTTGTTTCAAAGTGAACTCAAAACTCCTTTGCACTGTTTTTGTCCTTGGGTGACAGACTGGTGCAAGGAGGCCTTCCATTTGGCATAGACTAGTCTAATTCACTGAGCCGTGCACTGCACTTGTCATGACGTTACTTCAACATCTCCTAATGATGTGTTGCAATATAACTAATATTTATCATGACGGGTCTTTTTAGTTTTTATAGTACTCTTTCGATGTTGCACCAGTATCTTTTCTCAACATTTGAGCAACACAAGGATGTCACATTTGGCATTTCAAAGTGAAACTTTTATGCAGTTTCTTTCCATGCATTGACATTTCTGGGAGAGGTGTGGCTTGAAAAACCAGACCATAGAGAAAGGAAAGAACACCACAGATTCTCAATGAATGTAAGGCTCTGAGTCTCTTCTAGACATTAGTCTCTTCCTGTACATTAGTTGTTTTATATTATCTGATTAGCAATCTCATTGACTCAAATAATAATAAAAAGAAGAGTACATAGTGAGCAAATGAGATTCTGCTAAGCAGGAATTTTAAAAGAGTCCTGTTACTGCTGTTGTGACATAGCCTAACACAGAGACATCTGAATCATTAAAAATTGCTTACATACTTGGCTAACATGATTTGGAGAAGTTACTAAGATATAATTCAGATATCAGTATTATTGTCAGTAATTTATATTTATGGATTTCTGAGAATTTGAGAGGTTTTTTTAAAAAAATCCTTAAAATGAATTATTGGAAAAAATCTTTAAAAAATTGTGTCCTGTGTTTGATGCAATATATGAAAATATTTAAGTCAATAAATAATTAATAGGAAAAATTTTCATCCTTATGTGAATCCAAAGATAGCTAATGGATATTTTCTAGAAGAAAAAAGGTAAGAAAGTGAAATGTTTTCCTATATTGGTGAAAATCCTCAGAGGCAGAGCACAGAACATTCTATCTGTGCACTTGAAAGCAAATGATCTCGCCCTGAGATCTGCATGGAGGTCATGTGCCCCAGACCGACCTCTGCCTCCTGTCCCCCCTTACTGATGCCAGGATGTAACCCTAGGCTCACTCCAAGCGTGTTTTCATACTGCTCTGTAAGGGGCTTGTTTCCGTGTTTTGAAAGTGTCACAACCAGAAGACCTAAGAGCAGCCTCTAACTGATTCCCCATTTCCTTCCCCTAATAAAGATACAGGTACACTTTCTATATGCACAAATATAGAGATGCTTATGTTTTAATCTGTAGGTATATATAAAGATTTTCATGAAAAATGGACAATAAGGAAAAGGCCCAACATATTTCCCCCATAAAACTACACAAACCAAAAGAAACAGCCAATGGATCACGAATCAGAAAATTTAATTTCCACTTCCATTTCAGACATATGGGACAGATGATTCAGAGCTGCCATTGTCTTGGGAGCCTCCAGCTGCTTGGGAGGAAATGGTACAGGTGGGGCTATGTGTCCTTCCTTGTCCTTATGTCTATGGCATTGATGAAGGTTGATGCAGTATCTCAGGTGCACTATCTCATAGAATGGAAATTCTAATTTATTTTAAAACACAACTAAGCCCCTAATACTAACATTTTAATGTACATGAGCACTAAAATACATGTAAGTAGTCTGGCAGTAGGCAGGCATCGATATCTATATCCAGGGAGGCTGTCCAGGATGGCTTGCAATGACAAGCAGCACCAGTTTTCAAATCTATCCCTCCCTTACAGGGTTCTTATTAGGAGGATATCAGTTGTGGATGACTGTCATTGATGCATCAGGAGCCAAATGTCCTGTGATTATGAGTCAATAGATTTATTCACCATCTCTGATTCTAGTTGTCCTGAGGAGCTGCAGGTAGATGTGTGCCAGGATCTTGATGGCCTGTTATTGCACATGTCAGCCACTTTTATAGCTCTCATCCTCTTGCTATTTTGTACCCTTGTGTTCATATTTCCTCTCCATTCATACTAACAGAAGCATCTTTTACTGAATTTTTCCCATCACTTGAAGATTCCTGAACATCTGTTTTCTAGTAGGTTGCACGTACTTTTGTACGAGCTAGGAAAAAAAAATGTCACAAAAAGATACCAGCTACCCTTTTTTTGGTTCATAGGTGTTCTCAACAGTATTCCAAGCTTTTGGTGTTGTCATTCAGTATTTCAATGATATCTTAATTATCATAAAATATTCCACTTTCCTGGCCTAGAAGTAAAAATGAAGATTACAATTCACTTTCTTCTATGCAATCATTTAATCTATGAATTCTAATCGGTTCCAATCTTTATATTCCACTTATTTTAATGGATAAGGATGAGCTGGTATGCTTTTCCAATTTCTTATTCTCTATTATTCACTTTACACTATTCCTTATCTATCAAAGAGAACTCCTTTCAAGCAAACTGGACAAAAGTTTGATAGAAAGAGAAAGAGAGACTTTCCACTGACAGGATAGACACAAAGAACTCTGCCAAGTAATGGAAAAGGTATTTCTTTCACTTTTACATAATGTTTTAAATTCTCTTCTGAGGATTGTCATGAAACATTTATGCTTCAGAGTGGCAGCTGCATCTCTCCTGAGAGTAGTGATACAGTAAGAATTAGCAAGAAGTTTAGTTCCACAAATCCCCTTTATGTGAAAGTCAAGTTGTTTAATATAAAACTGAGCTGTGCATGAATAAGGCAGGCATTTTTACAGAGTTCATATTAACAGTAAGATATGCTTTCAGAACAATTATATAGACAGTTTTTCATACAATGTTAAACATTGAAATGTACAAAGCAAAAGACAAGTTTTATCTCTAGTTTTACATGGTTACCTACAGCTGGAGAAATAATATTGCATGACAGGAGGAAAAACTCCTGTTAAAATATTTTATTATCAGACCATTAAAATAATTTGAAAAGCACTTCAGAACCATTACAATGAGCATGAAAATCTGCCAATACCTGTAAGAATGTAAGCATTCTAAAACAGAGTAAATCATGAGTCATCTTTTCAGGACTTTGTATTGGTTTGATTCTTGTCTTCTACAGCAGCCCTAGCATGACATCCAGTTCCAAATACTATGGTTCACACAAAATCAAAATACATTATTGTAACAAGCATTATTAATGATGCCGCAATAATGCACCTGTCACAAGAACTTGTCACAATAATGATGCAATTGCCCTAAACTGGCATATTTCAAATGCACAACCCCATCCTGCTACAGCAGCATTAACCAGATAACATCTCTCTCTGAAATAAAGACTTGAAACAATTTTAAAAAGTCATATAATAGATCAACTCCTATTTTTGTATTGAACAAACCTATTCAACTGGCTTCACTAGCAGGTATAAATCTTCAGACAATGAACTAAACTACTCCCCAGAGACCTCATCCTCCTCACATTTTGTTTGCAAATGACCTGTCACCCAAACTGCTGATTCTGTTCTCATTCCCAGTTCTCTGCATTTGTAAGCATTATAATATCATTTTACAGCTTCCGTATCATAGCATCTTCTACAGCAAGATCTCAGCATATTTTTCAATTCTTAAGTAACTTAGCTTTTCAGAAAGGAATTATTGCAAAGTGGAGAAACCTTAACAGCATTCATTTTGCAAAGATGTAATCTGAGGTGCAAACAGGTTAACTGTAGCCTTTTTATGGAAAAGCTGAACATCTGTGCCTTTGAAAACAAGAACAACCTAAGCTCAGCAAATTCTACAATCAGAACAATGATGAAGGAACAGAGAAGAGAAATAGCCAATATCATAAGATTTCGAGAACTTTTTTTCTTTTAGTGCATTCAGTTCCCATGTTAGTCTAGAACAGTGCTTTAAAAGTAATCAGTATGCAGTGTGTAACAACGGATGTTCAGAGTGAAACACGCAATATGTGAATAAGGCTGCTGTGATATTATGCAGTTAGACTTGTTTAGAAACAAAGAAAATACTAGTCACGTAATAATTTATATTTTATTATTTATATCACCATGATGCTCATTATCAGAATAACCAAGTGGATACTTATGTTCTTTTCCTGTTTGAGTCAAGCTCCAACAAGTGGGTGAAGTTTTGAGTGCTCCGCGTGGCATCATGCCTTAGCATTCTAAAGGGAGAAATTCAAACTGGGTGAGTGATTTGTACAAGGCTAAGTGTTTCAGAAGGATCTCCTCACAAATAGGTACATATTGTCCTTCTGGACACTTTTTCAAGTGAAATTTTTCAGGTGACTTCCATAGCAAACAAGAATTTCACCGAAAGTGATTTTGATAATGTTTTACTGATAGTGATAACCTACAAAGCAGCAGTATGGATACTCATCAAGAAGGCAGAGTGCAACTTCAGGACATAGAGTGGGGCATGTAAAGATGTAACCTAGCTCTTAAGGAAGGAAGCAAAACCATTTTATGGACTAGAGAACAAATGGAGGTGAAGAATACAATGAAAACCAGGAACAAGCAGTGTTTTAGGCAGAGAAGATGTGATACATAACATTCACATGTTAGAATGAGAAATAGTTAAGTACACTAAGGGCTGCAACTAAAACGAAAAAAAAAGGAAGAAAAGAGAAAATAAACTGCTCCTATTCATTTGAATTGCATAGTTATGTTTTATCCAGAATAATTATGTTAATAATATCATGCTTATGCCTTAGTCTTGTAATGAACTGTGGGTGTTTGTGAAAATCGAGCTACTGTAATGATTGTATCTATTATTATATGGAAATGAAGGATGAGTTTCATTTCACTTAGCTTTATAAGAGTTGGCATAAAGTCTAAGTTCATTATCTAGACTCCCTTTGGAGTCAACTGTCAAAGAAGCGTTTCCCAACTTAAAATGTCTAATACAGTCAAGACTAATGGCATTTGGACTCATCTGTCCCTTACCATTAATTATAGAAAATCCTGAAGACTAACTTACCAGATACAGAACACTCACATAGCTAAAGTTAGGTGATACTGACTCCACTGTAATAATATTTTTACATCAAATGTTATTGAGATTGAGTTTTTGAAGTGTCTAACTGCTATTACATTTACTTATAAATACATGGTTAAATGTTTTGCAAGATTTCAACTAAGCACTTGCCAGGAATAAAATTTGAGCAGATAGTTACAATTTCCTTACTTCCTTCAAGAGTGATAATTTCTAAATAGTTCATTTTGTTTAAGTAGCAATTACTAAAGCATTTTAAGTACCTGAGATTGCCAGAGTAAACTAATTAAACTGGATAAAGAGTTTTTGTCTCCCTAGTGGGGTTTTCCCTGGGGAAGAGTAATGGATCTTACTGGTGTCTAGAACAAATACTGCATTCCTGACTGATGTATCACACCGCAAAACTTTTATAACATAACTAGATGTCATCTGCATAACATTTGCAGAAAATAGAAGTTTAATCCACAGGCCTTCCTCATCAACAGTACAACTAGGTCTTAGTTCCAGAGGTCCTTAAACCTAACCCAGTCCCCTAAAGCAGGACCACATGGCTTCACTCTTCACTTCTGTAAGTGATTATAACTGCATCAGTTCTGTGACAAGACTTTCCATTAACTGTGTAATACTAGTTGCTGCAGCACTCTGACTGTGAACAGAGATATCTGTGGAAACAGAGATGATAAACAATACACCAAATACACCATGACTGTGCTCCAGTTAAAGCTCGCTTTGGTCAAGATGCTGAAAAGCAAACTCAATACACTAAATCCATTTGTTAAGCTTTGGAAATAAAAATAAATGCTAACAATATCTAGCTGCTGGACTTCCTATATCCATTGGAGAAATTTGTAATTTATATTTCCCCTCTAATCCAGTTTTGTGTTTAAATAGTGGTGTGCCATGCTCTTCACCACTTCTGACTTTTTTGCCTCCACTGTATCACATTGAGAGAAGCAGTTTGGGTATTTATATGTTTGGCTGATGTGTAGAACTGAACTGGTTTGGACTTTCAGAAGTTTCACATCAAGATTGTCAGAGTCTGAAAAGTAGGAGTCACAGATTTTCAGCTTCATCTCTGGTCAGGTCAATCCCTTGCCCCCTTTTTCCCTTGTTTTGTTTTTTGGTGGAGAAAAAGCACGTGAAAAAGGACACTGCAGGGATGGAATAAGGCTGCAAGGTATCATCTTCTTAGGAGGTGAAGAGAAAAACCTATCTGCAATGTTTCTCTGATTCTTAGAAACATGGATATGAAGTTAGAATCACTTACTTATTTGGGTCCAAGTGAGAGCTGTGAGATTTTACATTTCACCTTTACTACTATTCAATGCCACAGTCTCAGAGATCCTCATTCCAATGAGGAGCCAGCAGCAAACAGATTGCTGTAAGGAATAGATGATAACTTTAGCTCAAGGAGATGTTTTGCTGTCATGACATGTTTGTAAGGAACGTGTGCCAGTAAGACTGTTTTGACCTTGTTTGAACAGCGGGCTGTTTGAACAGACAAGGATGAGACTGTCTGCCTGGGCTTTCACTTCCTCTGAGAAGGAAGTATAATAAAAATAGTTGACAATTATGAATGGATAACATAATCCAAGAATGGTGGAAAAAAAAATCCTCATTTTTCCCCAGATTCTCTTTCTTCCCAGCAGAACAGAATAGCTGATCAGTTGCCAGTGTGTGCTAGAAGGACAGCTTGACCTTTATCACCTGTGCCCAGAGAATTGTTTGGCAGGTTCTTCTGGCTTTCAGCAGCTTTGCTGGCCCTACTGCTTCTGAGTGCTTTGCCGCATAGATGACCTGTGCAGGAAAAAGAGATGGTATAGGGTTTACTGTCTTTTACTGCCTCTTTTGCACTCAGTACCCCCTGTTAAAGTAAATGGTTATCACAGTAGCATCCAGTTCGTCAGCTCAGCATCCAGGGAAACCACCACCCTAAGCAAGTACAATGTATGGCAGCAACGACAAAGTTGCATTTATGGGCAGCTCTGCTGAGTGGATTCTGTCTGCATGATGATTTCTCTTTACATAGTTGCTTAGGCTGGCTTCTGTGATGAGACACCAGCTCAGGTGATTTTCCCTACTGGTCTCAGCATGTTTTGCTGTGCAATAACCTCCTTCATTATTTCTTAATTTTCCTCATTTCTGAAATTTTCATTTGCAGTTTTGCTTGTTCTGCTGCTTTGCAGATTTTCATGCCTTCTTCCAAATTTAACTCACAGTTTTTAGCAGATGTGCATGTACCTTCCCGTTACTTCAGGTCACCTCTAAGGATGTAATCCCGTGAATCACAGAAAATTAAAATTTTTGCTTCTCCAAGGAAATAAATTTAAGTTTTCTTCAAACTACTCCAGCAGTTTCCAGAATTCATTCATCCATTTATTTTAAAGCAAGCAAATTAAATATAAATATAATATAAAATCTGTGGTTCAGGAAGCTTTTGCACTAATTTGACATATTCAAAAACAAAGGGACAAAGAAGGAACAATGCAGCTCCCAACAGGAACCTTAGCTGTTCACTTGAACTTTTATAATTTTTATTCTCTGCTTTTTCAAAAGATGTATAAGAAGACTGAAAATTTTTATTGTTTTCCTTTTCTTCTGTTGATTTTCCTTTCTTGACTGATAGGCACTTTACAGACAAAAAGAGTCCCAAAGGCTATTCATTGTTGTCAGCAGCATAACTTTATTCAGGGGAGTATTCAGAATTTTTTTTTAAAGCAGTATATAAGTACTTTAATTAATTGTATTTTTACAGGACCTGAGGCGATCTCCACCCATATAGGTTGTACACATCTTCATAAAGGTCTCCACTCATGGGTCCATATTTTTAATTAGCTAGAGACAAATCAAGAGAGAAACTAAATATCATGCAAAGAGGAAGTCAGAGATCATCCAGCTGCTCTGTGTCCTCTTGAAGTATCAGTAGACATGTCATCAATGTGGAATGATCAACAATATTGAGCAAGGTTTATATCTAAGGGACACTTTACTGTTTTTAAGGATGGGATCACTGGTTTCATGAGGACTTAATTGTCATGTTGACAGATGACTATCATCCCGGAAACTTAGTACAGTATCTATCCAAAATTCAGATCAAAGCCCTAACAGATGTTGGCTCTTATTCATGAGGAAGGAAATAAAACTTTGTGAGTGCTCTAAATCCTCTGATTCTTCAGCATTGAGCTCTAGGTATGGGTCAGACTGCCAGTTGTAAGGAGTAAAGAGTAAGAAGACACACTTCTTTCCAAAAGTATCTTAGCAAGGACTTACTTCCTTTAAGCAACAAAAAGGAGGAATAAGTGCTTTATTCTGCTTAGTCATATCTCTTTGCTCTTCATCAGAAAGGCATAGAAGCAGAACTGGACCCTAACAAATAAGCTATGTAAAGTAGATAAATATAAAAATCCTAAGAACATATATGTTGTTGTTCCAATGTTTTGCAATAGTTGCCAGAATGTAAAAAACAGGGGGGTCTTTTAAGGAGATCAAACTATATTTGGGGATAATATTTTATAAACTGAACAACGCAAAGCCTATTCAATTTTATAGTTAGTTTGAACAACATGGTATTTTTTCTTGTGCTATACTACTAATGAAATCTCCTCTAACAAATCAGTCTAAGAGTGACTTAATTGCTTAATAATTTTCTATATTCAGTTAATGTTGTACTAATTCTAGTCTGCAAATTTGTTGCATAGTATTTTGCTCATTTTGTTACTTTATTAATAGAAAATGGATGCAGTAAATTATCAAGATTTCTAAATTTCTTTTCCTTAGAGAAGCATATAAAGATTAAAATTACTGTTTGAGAGGAGACTGAAAGTAATAAAACTATTTTATTACTTTTTGAATAGGAAAGAAACAAAGTTGATCTAGAGTCAGAATAATTCTCATATATATGGTGCAGTATCTATTTAATATTGAAATGGTCATAGAAAATGTTAGACAATAAAAATTATCTTGCATTTTTGAAGAGCTGTAAGCAGAAAAATACAGAAAAGCACTCAATTACAATCTTTTGCTCTAAAATGTTGGTGAAGTTTCTTTATAAAACTTTGAGGTTTTTTAATTAATTGAAATATGAGTGATCAAAAAGACATATCAATATCTAAGCTTGATATATTGCAGCTACAGCATTATGGAAAAAGAATTATCCTGTAATTATTTAGTCAAATAGTTAACTCTGGCAGGTCTTAACTAATTTATATTTTTCATGCACCATTGATGTTACATTCTATTGCACTAGAAAATTTGAAATGAACAGCTGTGCAAAAACCAACTGGGTTTCCAGGAATTTGCAAGGGTGAATGCAAACTCTCTCATAGAGCAAGCAGCTCCTTTTACAGATGTCTGGTTATTCTACTGCTGTTTCTGTGTTTGATTCCATTCTGTTACAACAGTGTAAGGCATTGACTATTCAGTATTTCAGACCATCAACAGTCCAGTTGACAGCAGTTGCTCTGAGCACCTCTAAAACCAAAACCCTTTAAAACATATTTTTAAAATCCTAAGGTTGCTAAGACTATTCAAACAATTAGGGCTGTGTGAGAAGGAAGCCAATAACAACAGGAGAAAATAAGACACATTTTTAAGAACTTTGTTAAAGAGACAAGAGAGAGGCTGAATAGCCTTTATCAAGAAGAGATGAGCAAAGAGCCTTGGTCCCATTTACATTCAGACCCTTTTACTTTACTTTTGTAGGGATAATAAAACATGTAATTACATGAAAGTCCTTTGAGATGTCATTAATCTCCTTTTTTAGGCAAAAGTCTCAAATAGTTTTATAAAACCAAAATTATCATAACTTTGTAAAGTTTTGGCCTTGTGTTCCTGAAGCTTTTAGTTTGAGGCAACACAGTCAGATGCATTTAAGCTTTCTTTAAATGCCATTTGATTAGGATTCTTCAGAATGCTTTTTAGGGATTACTATCTCCAGAGAAAATACATATTTTATTTCCAGAATGGTTGTATTAAAAAAAAAAACTCTTACAAGTATGAAAATAATTTCTTGATTTTGAAATAAAAAAGTCATTTCAAGGAAATTAGGTGAAAGGAATTATTTCAAAATTTAAAAAAATATAGCATCAAAAGTGTTCATAACTATGCAATAAGTAAATATATACATGAGGAAAGTTGTGCAGGAAATGTGGAATTTCTGTCACAAAAATGTAAATGCAAAAACATATTTCTGACCATAAAGAGATATCAGTTTTTTGGATGTAAGTGTTAAGGGATGACTGTGGAGTGCAGACCCCTGATTAAGCCTGATGGGTTGAAGGAGATGACTCAGCCCCCTGGAGGGATGCTCCTGGCCGAGGACAAAGGCTTTCAAACTGATAAGATTAACATAGGGTAGAGTGTTGTTTGAGGAATGGCATGGCCTCCCTGTGTGATATCTTCTATAGCCACTCAAGGAGCCACCTCTCCTCAGGCATCGGCATCACCATCACCCCTCCCTTAGACTGACTTTTAGCCATACAAACCACAGGAAAGAAAAAAAAAAGGTAAAAAAAAGTTTTGGAGTTAAAAACTCCACTAGGAGAGGGAAAAATGCCAGTCTCTGTGAGGGTAACTGCTGCAGCTTCTCCTGGAACAATGTAGGGGTGAGAGACCATGTGCTTTCCATTTTTTCTAACTTTACTTTCTTAACTTTACTTCCTTCCTCTATACATTCTATCTTATGCTACTTTGAGTCTTACTTTATAAGCATTTCCTTTACTAAATGTGTTTTGCTACTTTAATACTAATAACAGTAACTTGCTTCACACTTTGCTACTTTATATTGGTTATTGCTTTTTGCTATTCTGACTTTATAAGACCAGCTCTACAGTAACTTGCTTTAATTTCAAAGTGCAGTTTCTTTTTTCAACATGTGTGTTGATAAGAAGCAGCTCTGCTCTTTCCTTTTGTTTTGTGTTACAGAGAGAGTGGTGTGCAAGATATTTTATTGTCTTATGTTATTGAGAGAGTGTCTAGATAAGTGTTTTAGGTGGCTCTGTTTTTAGTTAGTAGTTCTTTGTTGCTAGTTTCTGTCTGTTGTGAAAATGGGATACATTGCTGTATTGTAACTTGAGTTTGGTGTGTTTGTCTCTGTAAAATGTGTTTTTTGTTGGTTTCTTTTGGGGTCTTTTATTATCAGTTAAATACAATCTTGCAGCTGAACGTTATCACTGGCAAAGCAGAACCCACAATAACTGTCACATATCTGCATTAATAAATGTTATTTGGGGAGCTGTTGTGAGAAAAGTTCTTTCTGGCTTAAGTGTGGCTTCATATTAGAAGTCAGAATCCCTTCCAACCCGTGGGATGTCCATTTAGTTGACAGACAGTGTTGGGGAACATAAGGCTCTGATTGTCTAGAAGCGCTTATTTGGTAATAATTTTCTCCCTGGCTTAAGTGTGGTCCTCATATCAGAGGTTAGAAGACCTTCCAGCCTGTGTTCTGTCCAGCAGTTCAGCAGGCAGTGCTGGGTTAATAAGGCTCTAATTTTCCTGGGGGCGCTTATTGCTATAATTTCTCCCTGGCTGAAGTGTGGCTTCAGCTCAGAGGTCAAAACCCCTTCCAACCTGTGTGCTGTCAGATAAAATACAGACAGTGTTGGGGTACATAAGGATTTGATTGTCTGGAAGCGCTTATAGCTAATAACTTTTAATTAATACAGTTAAGACTAGAAATCTTTGTATTTCTGTCTCACTTCTCCCTTTCACATTACAGATGACATCACGTAATTGTCTTATTTCTTTTCAGATAAGGGTGACTAGTTCATGTGTACATATCACCATATGATCAGATGAATTTGGGACTTTTATAATAACAGATAAATTAGGGGAAAATTCAAGCTCTTTCAAGAATTAATGCCATTACAAGGTTTGAGAAATTCAAAAGGGAAGCTGATATATCAAAGTATGTCAGTATAGATTAAGGTGTTACATGTGGCTTAACAACTATCAACCATCACAAATCTTCCATCCATATCTTTGAGCACAACCTTATAGTTTACATTTTATCTTTGCAGTTATGACTGAAATTGTCCCTCATGAAATAATCACATGATCATCAATAAAGTTAATTTTATCTGAAATAGGCATAATCATGCATATTTGTGTATTTATGTTTATTTCTGTGTCTATCTGTATTTTTCAGCAGATACTCCTTGAATGAACTCTCTTTCTTCAACTCTTTTCTTCTAGAAAGGTAGTGGCTATACTCTACTGCTTCTAACTTTGAACAATTTTCAAATTCAGCCCTCCTCATAGAGCTGGCTGATGTCATTGCAAAACCTCTCCCAATGATTTTTCAGCAGTCTTGGGAATCCAGAGAGGTCCCAGCTGACTGGAAACTGGTGAATGTTGTCCTAGTTTTTAAGAAGAATGAGGAGGACGCCAGAAACTACAGGCCTGTCAATGTCACTTCAGGGCCTGGTAAAATTATAGAGGAGATTATTCTGGGAGTTATTGAAAAACACGTAAAAGAAACTCAGTCATTGGTCACAGCCAGCACAGCTTCATGATAGGAAAGTCCTACTTATAACCTGATTTTCTTCTGTGACAGGGAAGCCTATCTAGCTGGTCAAGGGAAGCCAGCTGATGTTATCTTCTTAGATTTCTGTGTCTCTCACGGTATTGTTCTGGAAAAAATGTTCAGAATGCAGCTGGATAAACGTATCATGCAGTGGGTGAACAATTGGCTGACATGACAGGCACAAAGGGTAATAGTGAGTGAGGTGACATCAGACTGGTTACTTGTCACTGGTGGGGTTCCACAGGGCTCCATCTTAGGCCCTGTTCTCTTCAACATCTTCATGAATGAGTTGGACACAGGACTGAAAGGGATACTAAGCAAGTTAGCAAATAACATAAAACTCAAAGGAGCTGTTGACTCCCTCGAAGATAGGATAGCCCTGCAGAGACCTCCGCAAATTAAGAGGACTGGGCAATCATCAACCATATGAAATTAACAAGGGCAAGTGCCAGATTCTGCACCTGGCATGGGGCAACCCCAGATATATTTACAGACTGGGGAGTGAAATGCTGGAAAGCAGTGCCATGGAAAGGACCAGGGAGTCCTGGTTGATGTCAAGCTGAATATGAGTCAGCAGTGCCCTGGCAGCCAGGAGGCCCAACTGTGTCATGGGGGGCATCAGGCAAAGCAGCACCAGCCAGATGAGGGGGAGATTGTCCCACTCTGCTCTGCACTGGGGCAGCCTCAGCTTGAATATTGTGTGCAGTTCTTGACACCACAATACAAGAAAGATATTAAGCCATTATAGTGTCCAAAGGAGGACAACAAAGATCATGAGGGGCCTTGAGGGGAAGCTGTATGAGGAGCAGCTGAGGCCACTTGGTCTGTTCAGCCTGGAGAAGAGGAGACTGAGGAGAGACTTCAATGCAGTTACAGCTTCCTCATGAGGGGAATGGGAGAGGCAGGCACTGATCTTTTCTCTGTGATGACCAGTGACAGTACCTGGGTGAATGGCCCGAAGTTGTGTCAGAGGAAGTTTAGATTGTATGTTAAAAGAAGATTCTTCTCCCAGACAGTGAAGAGGTGCCCAGAGGTGGGCACCAGAACAGGCTCCATAAGGAAGTGGTCACAGCACCATGCCTGACAGAGTTCAAGTGCTTGGATTATACTGTCAGGCACATGGTGGAACTCTTGGGGATGGTCTTGTGCAGGGCCAGGAGTTGGACTCAGTGATCCCTGTGGGTCCCTTCCAACTCAGCAGACTCTGTGATTCTGTGATTTTGTGATTCTTTTGACATCAGAAGTCTGCCATTCCCAATGTATTTTAACAAATTGCAGGGAACAAATGTGCAACATATTCCTCATCTTGAAAACTGTTATGTTGACAGATAAAATGTCAGTGAACTTTTTAAAGGATATTTACATTTGTTAATGTTTCAGAGAAGATAGTCTTAAAAAAAAAAAAGAAGCACATCTTTATATAACTAAAAAAACATCTTTTTCTTCATTCTAACATGCCACTATTTATAACTCTAGTATTTTTCAAAGATTCTATTAGGTTCACTCAAGAAAATTTTATACATATTGAAATTCACTAATAAATAGGTATACCCAAGAGTATTCCTCCTAAAATTAGTTAGAAAATTAGAATGCAATTAAAGTTGAGAAAAACATAATAAATTAGATATTAAATAAGTTTTTAGATGCATTTGCATTTCTTCCTAAGTAACAGTGCTTTTGAGATATGTAATTCTTTAACTCATCATTACAAAGCACTTAATGGTGTAGCTTTGCCGTCCTTAATTTCTTGTGTCTTTTGCGTGCTGAATTCAATTAAGCTGCTACTCAGTAATAAGAAGAATGACAGAACATGGGATTTAATACTTGCATGGTGCAAATCAAGACAAATAATGCACACTATATATTTTATATATGATGCTGTTGTGAACTATCTGTGTATATCCAAAGGTATTAAATAAGGCAGAGGATAGTAAGTTTCACAAATGAATCTGATTTAAATGGAAAGTCCATGGCTCACTAAAGATCTGATTTTATATGATATCATAATCTAGTGAGGGACCTCTACTACCACTGATTTTTATAGACCTTAGACATGCTTGGCATTTATTGGAAATTTCCAAACATTTGCAGGATTGAGCCAGGAGTAAAAAACTCACAAAAGACAAGTAAGTAATTATAGGCAGTTTCACAGACCCAGTTTCTGAACAAATTACAAGAAGGTAACTGTGCATCTACAGTGCTCAAAAGCCCTTTGTATGGAATGAAAGCAAATAATTAGATTACAAATCCAGTGACAGTCTAGCTCATTAAAAAAAAATAAATCCAACTTCATCCTATAGCAAGATGAGCTACTATTGATAATCCTTTCTTCAGCCTTCTTGCAAAATTACATGAAATCTAGTAAAACATTGAACTTCTTAAATTAACACAAGTAGAGGTAGAAATTGTAAGGCAGCTCATACAGACAGTGAATTCAGATGACCAATGTAGAAAGCTACAGTTTTGAAGACAGAACACTTGGCAGTATCTACACTGGCCAAGACACAGGCTGAAGGGCCAGATTCCTTCCACCTATACTGCTAACTATATTGCTCACTGCCTGGCTTGGTTTGGGATGTTGACAGCTCCTATAAAAACACAATGAATTCATATTAAGATATTAATAACTTTGCCTTGTCTTAATCAACCATGTAATTAACCTATCAGCCATGTAAAATGAACAATAAGGTATGAAAGGAGATTTCTTTCTAAAATTAATTGCTATATGTTATAATGCTATATCACACTTCTAAATCCCTGCAAAATTGGCAGCTATCATTAGTTTACAGTTAGTTGGTTAGTTACACTTGCAGTGAAGCCTGAGACAATAAGTGCTTTCACAAACTCTCCACTCATATGCTCATACATGCTTCAGTAGAATTTAACACTATTAAACATTGGGATTATGCTTCAAAAAACCACAAAACTGAGTTTCAGCTGTTACTGTTTTGATATTCAGGAAGGAATATAGTACTGTATGTACAATCTGTACTCATCAAACTGGGGTTTTTAATGAATAAGCATAAATTGCAAAAATACAGCAATAAGTGGGATACCTTATGAGAAATAGGTTTCATTAAATAATATCTGAGGCATTGACATATGATTTTGATGCATGAAGTAGGATGTTAGGTTTAGAAATCTTAGCACCAGTTTCCCTCATTCCCGGTGAAAATTCAACTCTCTAGTAATCTCTAAAAAGATAATTGTTATCATTATACTAAATGTCACATTCATTATATGCAGAAAGGAAGGCACTGAAGAAGGCTGATTCATCTGCAGCACTCCACCTTTTACAGTATGTAAGCAGTTGTCATATTGTTTAATGACTGCATTTTTTACAAATTCTTGAACAACTTTTGTTTCTATCACTTATTAAATATGAACAGAGTTCACGATGGGCTTTCTCCAGAACACTGCTTTCACTGCTAAGATGAAGGTACAAAAAAGGTACAAAACATCTCAACCCTTGCAAAACACTAGAAGTTGTGTGCATTCTGCTTTTCCAATACTTTTACAATAACATAACTGCATCTATTCACGGGATAAGGAAGGATGTATCTTTTTATGTTAGCACAAATCATATTCTTTACCAAAACACTTTATCCTGAATTACATTTCTGTCTCTCTCTATTAAAAAATGACTTGCTGAATTCAGCCCACTACGTGAATTTCTTCCTTGGAAATTGTTTAAAATACACTACTAACTAGTTTATACTTGTGGTATATGCATATTCAGCAGAGCTATACAACTCTATTTTGGCTCACTGATTGAATGACTAGAATTTTTATAAATAAAGGATGGGGAAATCAGAGACTTCTGAAGATAGACACATAGAATGGCATTTGTGAGATCATAAATATAGACAGCAGTACAGATATTTTCATGTTAGCTAGTTGTCAAGACTTTTTCACAGTGAGTGGAGTAAAATTGGCACTTTTAAAAGATGAGTCATCTCATCCTAAAATAGATGATTAAAATAGGTCAGATGAATCACTGGATATTGCTCTCCATTGACCTTGAAGAGAGCATTGGGTTACTAGCTACTATGTACACATACAAACTGCAGATGCACAAAGCTGGGTGAGAGGGACAGAACCCAGTACATCTCTGGAAAAAATATTTTCACTACCGGTTTTAAGAGTACATATGAGAATAGTAGACTAATATCTTCTAAGGGGAAGGAAATAAAAACAAACAAACAAACAAAAAAAGCTAGTTTTTATCCTCGTGGCAAATAAGCCAAAAGAGAGTGTATGTGATTTAAAGTGATGTCCCATGTCTCTGCATAAAACATTATTAGCATAGTGTTTCAGTACATCATATTCATATACTGAAATCAAACGTCTTGAGCTTCAAACCCAAGACACAGTACAGTAAATGACTGGCTCATTGGAGAAAAGTCTAAGATTTTAAATACACTTAAATTAAACTTCTAAATTCTGATTAGGTCACAAATGGCTTTGCAGTAAACTACAAATTCTCCCAATGGAATTAAAATGTAAACTGCGTACATGTATTGAGGTTTTGACTGAGGAAAGTCATAACTTAACCTTTAAGTTGTAACTAAAAAAGCTTCAGATAGAATGTTTTAACATCTTCAAGCATCTCCTTCCGTTAATTTACTCTTCTGCAGACTCCCACAAGGGTACTTGCTTGAAATCAAAATCCAAAAATCATTCACCCTGACAGATCTGCCCGGCTTTATCCCCAAACCATCAGAATATAAACAGGAAGGGTAACGGCAGCGTTATGTGTCTGTGCTATGTTTTTTTCATTTTATCTCTCTATGACCTTCAGGTGAACTTGAAGACTGCATTCAATATAGATTGAGCTTTTCCTGGCTTTACTTCACCTTCCATTTACTCATCATGATGTGTTACATTGTTAGCAACATTTGTTGCTCAGCTAGAAATGAAGACCAAACTATTTCAAATCTGCCTGCCTATATTGGATCTCCTCCATGCAGATTTAAACAAGACTGTGCTAAATCTGATGTTCCTAAGACAAACAATCTTCGCCAGTTTTTGAATTCAGAGAGAGCTAAGTCCACTCATTACCTTTGAAACATATTCCTAAGAGTCTAAAATGGATTGAGAACAGTGTTATAAATTCTTAAGCAGTTCTTTATTTCCAGGAACTGTATAACTATGGCAAATTCTACCGTTTTCTGAGGTTGTGTATGCCTTGAAGAGATAAGTACTGCAACTTTGTAAATAGTCTGAAAAAATACTTACCAGAGAATGCAATTTTCAGATGTTCTGGTTTTGGCTTGGATAGAGTTAATTTTCTTCTTAGTACCTGGTACAGGGCTGTGGGTTTTGAATTTAGTACTAAAATAATGTTGATAACACACTTATATTTTAATTGTTGTTAAGTAGTGCTTACTCTGAATCAAGGACTTCTCAGTTTCTCATGCTCTGCCAGAAAGAAAGTGCACAAGAATCTGGGAGAGACCATGGCCAGGGCAGCTGACCTGAACTGGTCAGAGGGATACTCCATTCCACAGAGAGTCACGCTCAGTATACAAACTGGGAGAAGTTGTTCAGGAGGTGCCAGTTGCTGCTTGGGGATGGGATGGGCATCTGTCAGTGGTTAATGAGAAATTGCATTGTTCACAATGTTTCTCTTGGATTTTACTTCTCTCTCCCTCTTTTTGTTGTCTCTCTTTTCATCATCATCATAATCATAACTGCCACTATTGTTATACTTTATTTCAATTGCTAAACTGTTCTTATTTCAAGCCATGAGTTTTACCCATTTTTTCCCAGATTCTCCTCCCCATCCCACCAGGAGGGAGGGGGGTGAGTGAGCAGCTGCCTGTTGGGCTTAAACCATGACACTATGTTACAAAAGTGTTTACAAATTTGTACCAAAAAACTGTACATAATGTATACAAATTACTTAGAACTTCTGAAATCACTTTTTATAAAAGGAGTTAAGAGGAAACCCCCCCTATTTTAATAATAAAAAAAAAATCTCTTTTTAAAGTAATCATTATCCTAGATGATTTTTATTCTAGATAACTATTATCCTGGATCCAACCTCGTTAGCTCTTTTGCTAATACAGGCCAAAAAACATCAAGTATAATAGCTAGATAAAGAAATACAGTCCCATATTTCAGCATGTGAGCAATATTGTCTTTATCTCTCATCTTCACTTCATACTAGTGATTATTTTGTTCTCTATATCTACATCTTCTCTTGTACTGCAAAGTTTACTTAGTGGAAATTGCAAGGATCAGGGTGAGAACTATGAGAAAGTTATTCTTGTATGTCTTTAAAATGTACCTGCAATGCTAATTATTGGATTTATCCACATTGTTCTAAAGTGAATTTCAGTAATAGTAAACTATATGCATACAAAGACCACTATGATTATTTGGTCAAAATACAACTTCAGTATGTGTTATTCTTATCAGAAAGTCTAGTTTTTCTTGCAGTTATAATATATAAATATTTCACCTTAAATCTCAGAAACCTTCCCTTTCTCTCTCACATGTGTAAGCATGAGTTTTATTTATTATTCTTCTTAATCTACTGATGTCATTACCATTTATTTATGCTTTAATTCAGCAAAATACCAAAGTATGTTGTCCCCAAAGCACATGACAAACATCTGAGTTCCATTAAACCCTGTGCTGGTTTAAAGGAAAACCAGCAGGAGAAATGAATCCAACTCAAAAGAGATTAAAAGTCAGAGTTACAATTTACTAAAAAGATCACAATAAATACAATAGTACAGGGAAATACTGGATTTAACCCACAGAAGAACAGATGTACCAGAACCCTGGGGAATGAACAGAATGTTCATTAAGTTCTGTACTGAGCACCACATGCTCCCCCTTGAGTCCAAAGTAAAAGAAAAGGAAAACCTGTTGGTGAAGGTGACAGTCACAGTCTGATTGGGAGTGGTGGTCGCAGTCCTGTCAAGGTTCGGATCCTTCTCTGGATCCAACAAGTGCTACTAGAAGTCCCCAAACCCCAAGATTATATACCCTCAGGTTCAGGTGGGAAGGCCCAGTACCTCCCCCCGGGGTAGGGAGTTCCAGAATGGGTGATCTAACTCTATGAGTCGTGGGATATTTTTTGACTCCTTGATCGCCCATTAGCAGACATAACCCCTCAGGCTGGGTGTGAAGGTGTTAATGCCTCCTCGGAGGGGAGTTATCATGGTTGAGTCATTGGCGTGAAGATAGGAACACCCTCCTATCTCACAGGATTCTTTAACACCCAGCTTATAGCCTGAAGTGTCCGGTGTGCCCTGGGCAGCTGCTGCAAATGATCCATTATCAGTTCCTCAGAAATTACATTGAGGATGTAGAATACATGGCTTTGGTCACACCCACACAGTGATAAACTGGTTGTGGCCACTGTAACTAGGACAAACTCAAAGATAACAAAGTAATGCAAAGCAAACTCAGTGAAGACTACACTCGTGACAATAGCTCAATGCACATAGTGGCAATTCTTTACTATTACAAGAACAAAGCATATAGGCAGGCTTTGTTGGAAAAAGTAAACTTTACAGATAAGAGTGTGGTGTTTTTTCCTGAAAATGCTAACTATTCATAAATAAAGAATACATGAAATTAAACCCCAAATTATACTCTAAAAAAACCCCACAAACAACCAAGTTGTTAAAAATGGTTTTTTTCCAATTAGCATGACTGTCAATTTTTTTCTGCAGAATACGTATTTTTATTACAGTTGTTTTGGAAGAGTATTTAATCAAATAGTAGCCTTCTGTAAGGTTGTTGTTTTTGTTAAATTTTATTTCTTTAAAAAATGATCAATACAGTTTGAAATGTACTTTTTAAATGAAAATTTAACTAGAAATACCATTTCAAATTTTCAGGTTTTCCATCCCTGTTTTTTTTATTAAAGACTAGTAAAAGAGTGGAGAATACAAGGGTGAAAATTATTTGTTTATACCTTCTGCTTAGAAAAGTTTACATTTCTTTGTTGAAATTAGAACAATGAAGTGTTTCTCCTTTTTTCTTTCTATCTCTACTCTTCTTTTCTTTTATTTCCTGCTTTCCAACTTTTCCAATGACAAAATCAAAGCAACCAAACGTTTTGGCTCATTCCATTTAATTTCTAATTTTTTTTTTCCTTGCTCTGTCTTTAAAAAAAAAAAAAAAAAAGGTGTGCCACAGAAGAGCTAGTTGTCAAAGAAGAGTGTAAGTAAGCCACCATTTATTTTTTTTCACAAGATGCATTTGCCTTTAAGGGATCTCGTACAATGATTTATAGCTCTGCTGTATCAGCCAATAAATGAAAACAATTCATTCACAGAATTCCACTGCCTTTTAGGAATATTAGTCATTATGAATTTTTAACAGCTACTTGTGCTGGTGTATACATGTAGTATGCATGTAGCAGAAAAATTGAAGAAACTGGAAGCAAGTACTTTTCTCACAACCCTAGCGCAAAGACATATTGCATAAAAATAAAAAACAGTGTTTTCTCTTTTTTTTTATTGGTATCCAAATGAAACTACAAGCAGCCTGGCCTGGCTGAGCAGGAATCTTATCTTGTTAATAAGGCAAGAAAGGAAGGTGTATGGCCAATGGAAGCAAGGACAAGTAATGTGAGAAGAATACAGAGATGGTGCTTGCTGCTGTGGGGAGAAAATGTGAAGTCAAATCTCAGCTGGAGCTGAAGCTGCCAGAAATGTGTGGGACAATAAAAATAATTTTTTTCAAATATACTAATGGCAAAGCAAAGCATAGAGATATCATTGGCCCATTGCAGGATGAGAATTGTCACGTCACAAACAGGGACAGAGACAAGGCAGAAGTATTTCATGCTGTCTTTGCCTCTGTCTTCAACACAGATGATGGACCAAGGAGGTCTCAGTGCCCTGAGGTGGTAGACTGTGACTGTAAGGATGATCAATTCTCAATCAACCATGAAATTCTGTGGGATCTGCTGCTCCAGCTGGATCTCCACAAATCTACAGGGCCTGATGGGATTCATTCCAGAATCCTCAAAGAGCTGGCTGATGTCATCACAAAACCTCTCTCGATGATCTTGGGAATCCATAGAGGTCCCAGCTGACTGGAAGCCTGGGAACGATGTCCCGAGAAGGATGGCCCTGAAAACTACAGGCCTGTCAATCTCACTTTATTGCCTTTTAACTTATGGAGATTTTTCTGGGAAGTATTGAAAAATGCCTGAAAGACAATGCAGTCATTGGTCACAGCCCATACAGCTTTGTGAGAGGAAAGACCTGCTTATTGAACCTGATTTCCTTCTATTACAACATAATCCCCTAGTTGATCAAGGGAAGCCAGTTGATGTAATCTATTTGGATTTCAGTAAAGTTTTGAATACTGCCTTATATTTTGGATATTAGAAAGAGATTCTTCACCCAGAGGGTGGTTGGGCACTGGAACAGGCTCCCTAGAGCAGTGGTCACATCACCAAGCCTGACAGAGTTCAAGAAGTGTTTGAATGATATTCTGAGGCACATGATGTGACTCATGAGGATGGTCCTGGTTAGGGCCAGGAGTTGGACTCAATGACTCTTATGGGTCCCTCCCAACTCAGCAGATTCTGTGATTCTGTGAATATATTAATCTTTTTTACAATACTTGCAACATCTACAGTACCAATAGGACCAAAATTATAATTATCAAGTGTCCTAAGCAGTTTTAGTTTGACAGATTTCAGGTAACTCACAGTCCTTTGCATTGTGTGCATCACGAAATGCACTATAAAATCCCCTTGCTGTTTAACTGTCTAAAAGCTCTTGTAAGTGTTGATCTACTGTTTAACAGTGTGCAAATATCTCAGGTATATTGTTTGCCACAGATTTATTAGCCTGTCATCTAAAATCTGTCCTATATTTACAGCATTTAGTTACCTCAAGAATTGGACCATTTTCCATTTTATACTGTTTAGTATTCTTTCTCTAGGCTCTTGTCCAGCTCCTCTAAAACACACTCCATTTTTTTTCCAGCTCATACCAGTTTGTCAGTGGTGGTTAGGTTTACATATTCCCTTCAAGACAGTTTCTCATCCCAAATACCTCTATGTCTTTCTGAACAGGCTTACACAACTTACATACAGCTTGCAGTGCTACATTCCTTTCCTTACAGCAGAGTCACCACAACCTCAGCCCCTTATTTATGACTATGCTTATTTCTCCAGCTTTCAATTTCTTCTTTAGTATTGAAGTTGTGTCAGAGGAGGTTTAGATTGGAAATGAAAAAAAGTTCTTCACCCAGAGGGTGGATGGGCACTGGAACAGGCTCCTCAGGGAAGGGGTCATAGCACCAAGGATGACAAAGTTCAAGAAGCATTTGGACAATGTTCTCAGGCACATGATGAGACACTTGGGGATGGTTCTGTGTAGGGCCAGGAGCTGGATTGGATGATCCCTGTGGATCCGTTCCAACCTGGCATACTCTATGATTCTGTGATTAGGTCTGTAAGTAGAGTTGGATAGAGAAGAACATTATGGTTAATTTTAAGGAAGACTGGAAGAATGAATACTTTTGCAATTATGTTTACACTGTAATAATTCAACTTGTCATTGAAAACCAAATACCAAATTTGGGCTTTTTCTTTCTAGACAAAACCTTAGTAATCTTTGAATATAAATCCAAGCATATGTCCATTGC
This sequence comes from Sakesphorus luctuosus, assembly GCA_013396695.1. Taxonomy (NCBI): domain Eukaryota; kingdom Metazoa; phylum Chordata; class Aves; order Passeriformes; family Thamnophilidae; genus Sakesphorus; species Sakesphorus luctuosus. The sequence continues at coordinate 100,791 of VWZD01004950.1, read as the reverse complement.
ACTTGTACAGAAGTGACAAAACAATCCTTTCTGCCTGGAAAGAAATAATTGGTGGAAACAGGGGTGGGGTTTCGGTGGTTTTTTTTTTTGGTTGGTTGGTGGCTTTTGTTTTTTTTACGATGTGCTTGATGATTTATGCAACGCCCCTGGCTCTTCCCTTTAAAACCTCTTAACAGTATTCTTTTAAAACAGTCTTTACATCCCAAATTTTCTTAGGTAGTTAGAGCAATAATGGACAGGAGAAAACTTTCAAATAAATAAACAAGATGAGTAGAACATGTGTTGATTTTAAATGCTCTATCCACTTGAATTTTTAATTCCCTTTCCTGTCCCTTCTCTCTTAATTATCTGTTCAGGTAGTAAGTGCTGTTGAGATGGCACTTTTCTCAGGTACTTATCTACCAAGTGATGAGTTTACTCATACTGTCATATCAATTCCTACTATTATTTGCAAGATTAAGTCAGTAGAGTGGGTTTTTACACCATGTTTTGGATTAGGTGAGTTCCTGAGTTTTAAAAATGAAACTCATTGCTCAAGAAAGCAAGCCACAGCCTGAAAATCAGCTCTCTGAAGACAGTTTTATTTGTGTCTTTACATCATATCATTACAAAGTCTGTATTTCGTTTACTCACTGCAGCTCAAGCTACTCTTGTTAAAACATGCATACTTATTGATGCATCAAACTACTTCACCCATAGAGTGAATTGAATCCCTTGGGGTCTTATTCACACTCTTCTGTCAGAAAGAGCTTTCTATTTCACAAGATCTTAATGTACTCCCCGGTAACAGTGGAGAGTCTGACCTCTGCCTTTAGATTTTTACATTGTATAGTAAAACAGGGGCAAACCAAGCACTTCAGTGCTTGCTTGGACCCTGCACTCCAACGATCCTGTTCCCCTCAAAAAGGAGGGCTTGTTCTTTTTAATCAATGATTTTTTTCCCCTCTCATTGTGAGAATTCCAAACCACAACTACATACTCAGACTGCTGTATAAAAAAATCATTTCAATATAAGAAAACCTTTTTTACTGTGAGAGTAGTTAAATACTCAGGTCAGGCTACATCAAGAACTTGAGGCACCTCTGCCCAAGGTGATATTCAAAACACAACTGGACATGGCCCTGAGAAACTTACTCTAGATGATCGTGCTTTGAACAGGGACTGGACTAGATGATCTCCAAAGGGGCTTTCTTAATGCAGTTGTTCTATGATTGTGTGATGGGTGAGCCTGCTTTGCACAATTTCATCTCTTTTTTCCCCACATATGGCAGGATGTTATGTTAATTGTTCATACTGTTGATAGACTGAAGAACTTGGTTTATTCCTTTGTATAAATTAGTTTTTGAGCAAAAGGGTCAACAGATTGTAATGCCACAGGGCACTGATAGCCTACAGGACTGACTTTGAAATGAGTGGTAATAGCATCTTATTCAGCACAACTGCAGAACCATCCATTTAACTTTATTTCAATATCTTTCCTCTCTATGGATCACAACTTCTATACTTAAAACAATTACTAGAAACACTGACTCTGAAATAAACTACCAAAACAAATCAATTTCTATCTGTTTCTTTTTTATAAGCTGAAGATCTTGTTCTGTTTTGGTTTTGTTTGTTTTTTTTTTAAATATCAAGGATATATCATTAACTGTTTTTTCTCTGACCTAAAAGAAGATAGAAGTTTCACTGCTCTTCTATCCAGTTTCAAAATGAAATAGAAAAATTCTTTCTCTTTCAGCCATTCAAAGTAATGACCTTTAATAGTTATAAAAAAACACCCCACACCCCCCTCCCCCCAAAACAAAACAAAGCAAAAAACCAACCAACCAACCAATCAAAACACAAAACATTGGGACACAAAGCTGTCTTTATCTAAATAATAGTTCTTCTCAATAATTTGCTTCACTTTTCCTAATTATATTCAGGAAGAAATACCACCATATTTAGTTAATTCTACTTTTGTATATGTATTGGGTTTGCATGGNNCCAAAAGAAAACAAAGCAAAAAAACAAACAAACAACCAATCAAAACACAAAACATTGGGACACACAGCTGTCTTTAAATAATAGTTCTTCTCAATAATTTGTTTCACTTTTCCTAATTATCTTCAGGAAGAAATACCACCATATTTAGTTAATTCTACTTTTGTATATGTATTGGGTTTGCATGGCCAGGTTTTGGCAGTGGAGAGTAATTGACTGGTAATAAATTCAATCAATTTTTCCAAGTTGAGTCTCTTTTATCCATAACACTAAGTGGTGGATGATGTTTCCCTGTTATTATCTCAACTAATGAGCTTTTCATTGTATTTGCTATTCCCATCCAGTAGCAGAGGGGAGTAATAGAGCAGCTTGGGTGGTCATCTGGCATCCAGTCAGGTTCAACACACCACAGTATATTTTAAGAATTTTGCTCTTGAACCACCTTTGTATATCAAAAAATAAAAAGCCTGAAGAACCCGTCTGTCCTCACAGAAGGATAAGAAACTGTCCAAAGCATATCACTGCTTTCATGTAATCTTTCTTCATAAATTTTTGAGGCCACTATTACTAGTAGTGCATAATTAAATAGAATTCTCATAGGAGCAGCTGCAAGCATCAGACAAAAGGCCTGCAATGTTTCTCATAGGGTGTACTCCATCATCAATCCTTATTTCAAGCTTAGTCACATACACATCCTCGCTATGAAATTAAGACCTCATTTTAGGAAGTGCATTTGGATGTTTCCAACTGGGGAAATAAACATTAGGAGTCCAGCTTGAAAGCCATATCTAAAACTGTGGCCATGTGCTTATATAACAAAAAAAAATAATGAAAGAAAACGTTGTTCCATGAGCTGTTTTCATGTGCAATCAATATGCTTTTACAGGCGTGAATATGAGTTGCCTTTGGTATAAATAAAAGCTGAAAGGTGGGAAAGACTTAGGAGTTTTGCTGTATGTACGATCTCTCAGGGAGCATAACTCCTACTGACTTTAAAGACTGCAGATGAAAAAGTCGATCTTAACATTTTCTACTATCACCTCAGTTGTTCTACTTATCAGCTTCTTGAGCAATATAAATGGTATATATTCATTATGCTGTGTGTATATATAATATGACTATTTATCAGTGAATTTGACTACTGTAATTCTAACATGTTATTATCTTTTATATGTAAATTTATGTTTATAGAGTCATGTATACAGCACATCTCTGTGCATAATAGAGAGGGGGAAATTTGCATATAGTTTTTTACACTGTTGGATTTTTTACAACCCTTTGAGGATTTGGGTTTTTTTATAGGGCGTTTCTAAGTGAAGTGTTGAAACTTTACAGTGGTTAGTCACTGAAAGGTATCTACATGGATAGGACATCTCTATTTTCAATTTTCACCACATTAAAATATTTATCAAAAGGAATTCAGGACAAGATAACACCAGTGTTAAAACTTACCATATGTTTACCATGTAATCTCTCACATACATAACCTACATAGTCTTGTTGGACAATGAAAGTTCCTAGAGCATACAGTATCAAATATCAATTTCTTACCATATTGTTTGATGACATTTTTTGAATAAATGGTTGGAAAGAAATCAAAAATGTCAAAACTAGAGTATTCTACTAAAAGGAAAAATAAAGAATTTTTATGTAATTTATTTTTGACAACTAAACTGAAATGATAAATATCTTAATAAGGTACTAGATTGATCCAAAGTCCACTGAAATCAAAAGCAGTTTTCCCACAAGCTCATCAAGTTTTGCATTAAATTTTACTGTGCCTTTCTATGGTATCTGAATACCAGGAAAGGCCTGAGCAATCTAGAGGAAAATAAAAGAAAGAATGAAAATAAAGATTTATCTAATAAACAGGTAAGATATCTTTGACACAAAAGTCATGACATACCCTCAAAATATTATATGTGACTGAAAAAGTAGGAGATTTGTAATTAAAAAGCCAAATTTTTTAATGTCAAAAAACTACAAGAAAACATGAAATACGTAATTCTGCAAACTGTACCTGCCAATTAAAGATAACAGCAACATGTTCTATTGCAGTAAGTTTTCATAGTAAATGAAATTCAAAAATGAATAATTCCATGTAACCTTCTTAGCTAACTGCCTGTTATCTGCAGTAAATCTCTCTTTTCTTTTTTCTTTTTTTTTTCCCCTAACAGAGGAGCCAGTACTTTGAAAGGAAGGCAAACAAATAAGAACTGACTCTGGAGGGTACACAAAATGATGTTTAAAGAACAGCTGCAGTTTAGTATCCAGCCAGACTAAGCAGCAGTCGTAAATTAGGTTACATGTCAATGAAAATTAAAAAGTGGTATAAGCTTCATCATAGTTCTTGTGTTTAATGTTTTAAACAACATTTCATTTGAACCATAATAGCAGCATATCTATGCATATTTCATTGTAGAAGGAATGCAAAACATAGACCTTCTAAAAGCCCTAGTTTTGTTCTTGGTCAGAGTTATTCCAGTGCTCAGTGGAAACATTGGCATTGTGCTATGAATATGAAAGAATGATGTCAGTAAGGGGTTCCTATATCCCCACAGGTTATATTGTCAAAGAAATGAAAAGCAACACAAAAGAGAAGAAATTCTTACATGTAGAGGGAACTTCCGAAAGCTTTCCATTTCTACAATGAACTTCACATGATTTGACTCATTGTCAACAGTCTTCCATTTAAGGAAAAGGCCCACTGACCTACAGCATGCATTTAGTGATTCAAAGGTAATATATTCCTGTGCTGGAAATAAATTCTCCCTCTACCTGTTGTTACCTGCTCTCTCATTAAATCACTCCTTCTCTCGGTAACTTACCAGCTCCTACATTTACCTTTCATTGTGCCATTGGTGATTGAGAAAAACACTTAAACTGCTACATGTCAACACTAGTCCTGCTTCTACACCCCTCAGTCAGCTCAGTAAATCAGTCAGCCCTGCCCTCATCTTTCAGAATCACCTCAGTTCAGCTTTGTACAAAATAGTCATCCCTCAACTGCCACTTTTCTCTGCAGCCCCTTCACAGAATCTGAAGAAATTGTTCTTTATGTAATAAATCCAGAGAATAAACAAACAAATCACTTCATGGAGTCAAACAATTTTCACCCTTTCTACCCCTTCGTAAGCAATTCACACTGCAGGTTCTTTTCCCTTTATTTCTCATGTCTGACTACCTTTGGATCCACAGTGCTTGAAAAGATAGCAGGCAGAGCTTTCCCAGTTGGAATATGAATTGGTTTTATGGGCAATACCTAGTGAGTTTTTACTCTTTGAAACACATACATTTAAGATCTTCATTATCATCTGTTCTAAGATAGTCACATCCTGGTTTTGACTGATCAGCTATACCTACTGGAGGGAGGGAATAATGAAGTTATCACTGTGAATTTCACACTTTCTTAACACAATCTAAAACTTCAAAATTATTTGACCAGAGCAAGTCCTATTGTTGTGACTGTTTTAATCCCAGCTCAATGGAACATATTTCTAAGACAATTTCACTTTGCAGTTATTTAATCATCTAAAACACAGCCTTTCAAGGGACCTCGATGCACTGTTGTCGAAATACATGTTGATATTGATCCTGGTCCAGGCAGGCAAATGCACAGTTGGAAAGGAAAGCTGGGAACCAAGTGTTGTGGATTCCCCTCACACACACTGCCTGTCTTCTCACTCTATACAAGTGCATTCATCCATGAGAGTGGTAGCAAGCCTTTCTCAAAAAGAAATGTAGCAATTATTTTTTTAACATATGCTTTACTGGTGAGTAGAGTGTATAAATATGGAAGGATGCCCACAGCTTTAAAAGGTAGGAAGAAACTGAGGTTAAGATAACTTTAGAGATTATCATAACATGATAAGCTTGATATTTACAGTACTACAAGGAAGTACTTTGGCTGGCTGGTGTGTAGATCAATTGTGCAGTTTGTGTGACGAGACAAATTCTGGATCTTCCAAGGCAGGCATAAGTATTTATACATATATTCCACTCACAATTAACAAAGTTGCTTTGCTGTTTTTCATGCATTTCACATGTGGAGAAGGAAAATAGAAAAAGTTATGAGAAATTATCAAGATTAACTGTTTTGGAAACAGAGAAAAATACAGCCTCTTACGAGTGATGCAGAAGCAGGTGTTGATTGTTGCACATGTATTCCACATCAAAAGTGGTTCCTGAGGACTTTATATAAGAGATTTATTTTTAGACCTGAGAATGCTAATATCCATATGCAGGTTCAAGATTGGTCCCTTCTTTGTTTCTTATAGAACTTTCAACTTCTTTTTTATAAAGAAAAAAAAGAAAAAATATAATGTGTAAATGTTTACAAAATCAGCTCATATATATATATCATAAAATATCTATAAAAGGTATTGAACAAGGAAAAGAGGAACCATTCACAACTTTAAATCAAAGCTCAGTTGTTTTTGCTACTAAAGACATGGAAATGCTGAATTCTAGAGAAGTTCATAGAATTTCTTTGATTCTAATTTCTTTCGACATGTGCTGATTTGCCAGTTATTATTCAAGTATGAAGGCTAAAGTTTTCTCTTCCCAGAAAACTTCCATCCCTTTCCTTATAGAAGGAAAGTATATCTCTAATAAATTTCTAGTGTGTTGACATCTTTTGAATGGATGTACAATAGATCTATATGATCCAACACTAACTCAGACCTTACAAGAGCAATAGTTCATTCTACACTCACCCAGAGCATTTTAATTATTTTTGACTGTATAATGTCATGTGATTGAGATTTATAAAATGCAAATGCTACAAATGATGTCTGAATTAAGAGGTTTCTTTAATTTCTGTATCCACATTGTGTTACACTAAGTAGGATCTTACATATCTTTACAAATCAAATTAATTACTGAAGATAAGATTTTTATTATCACAACCTTTTAAATATAAAAGATTTCAATGATTTTTTTTTTAATTTAATGAGTTCAATTTGAAGGTCTAGGTGAAACTTAGGCATTATAGAGATTCTACCGTTCCCTTTTAAAAAAGGAAAATTGCTACTGAAAAATGGCAAAGATATTAAAAGAACATTTGCACTACATGGTGTTGAATGCTAGGTTGTCCTGAATCAAACCATACCACATGAACCACCCCACTAGTTCCCTGTCATTATCTTGTACTGAAGTAATTCTCAATTCAAGAATAATTTTTAAAGAAAAGATGAGATTTATCTCTCCTATTTTTACACACCTGCAAGTTAAATGTTAGAGTGAGTCATTCCAAGATTAATAAAGAAGGACACAGAGGAAAAGGTAAAAAAAAATATACATATGTTAAGGACAGGTTCATCTGACCTATTTTAGATTTCTAAATGTTTCTCCTTACGGGTTGCTTGCTGTTAGCAAGCATGCAAGAGAAGGGCAGAGGGGCTAGGAACAGTAGCTAGGAATATAAAATCATGCCAGTGCTACTTGTGGGTATCTCAACCACAAAGCTGGGAAAGTTTCAAGTACTTCTAAATTAAGGTGAAGTTTCAATGTGCAGGGAAAGCATCTCTCTGATGTGAACGGTGCAGCACCTTCAGCATGACAGTTCAAGTGAGCAACTGGGGTCAAAGCCCCTGAAGACACAGGAAGGGTCAGAGCCGGTTGGTAAGAAGAGGTACCATGAACTGTAACGTTAACCTGTCTGTTCCCAACCATAACAGGGCTCCTGGAGGAGGAGTTCATCTCACTTTGCCCTTTTTGCTGGTTTAAAACATCAAATGTAGTCCATGGCCACTCTGTAAAAAACTATGATAAATAATCCTACTTTTCAATGTCCTAGGATTATTTTGGAATGCCTATACTTCCGACACAACTGTGGTTATAACTGAGGACTGCAGTAATGCAGTCTTTATTCCCTAGGTAAATATGTGCTGCATCGGCTGTCTCCCTCAGATTTAAGAAACCAGGAAGACTTTTGGGGTGAGGGATCATCACTTGATTAGGATCTGGTGTCATTCACATGAGAGAAGGACATTTTAGGCTCAAATTTCTAAATTTATCCATAAAATGAAAGGTGTGAGCTCAACATCTTCCGTACTATCTAAGGTTAGAATGACTTGATTTTCCAAAAGTTATAAGAGAAACTTGCACAACACAGAACAGTTTTGAGATTATGATCGGTTTGATGTGCTTCCTACAACTTTGACCTTTAAAGTTGTTGGTTGCATACTTTCTAACCAGTTGTTCAGTGCTGCACACTTTGTGACATTACAATTATATTTGCTAGGTCTTCATTAAACTTCTTCATGAAATAAAAGACTGGGAAAGCAAAATTTCTAATTTTCTATTTTTCATATTGCTCCATCCAGAAAAGTAGACCATTATAAACTTTACTTGTTAAATTTTAAAGAAAATTTTCAAAGCAAAAAATATTTTTATTAGCTTTCGTAAATTATGTAAATTATGTAGTTTAAAATTGCAATCCAACCATTCTACTTTTTTTAAATTTTTTTCCCACTACATCATGAATAACATGGAAGGAAAGCAATGAAACAGGAAAAGAACAACATGTCAAGTTGCTTGAATCCAACCAGACTGAAACTCAACCTAGCTATTGTCTACTTTCAAGTCTAGAAGCCTTCTTTTTAGTAGCTGCTCAAATAACAGTTATAAGTGTTCTCTTGTTCTTCTCAGTACGGTCAAAAATCAACTACATGCTCAAATTTACTTGCAAAAACAAATCATCTGTTCTGGGAAAGCCTATCCATACAATTATACATTTCTACACTGCCACAATATTTTGTACTGACCATTATTGTACATTTACCAGATTTTCATTCTCTGAATTGCTTTTTTGGCCATCTCACAGCTCTGCAAGAGTTTTTCTCAGTTGACACAGTTCTCAAACTGGTAAATGTCAATAATATTCTTCTGAGTAAATATGTCCATCAGATTAGATCCGGTCATTAACATCCAGTATTTCTGGCAGCCTGCAAACTAGTTTCATAGGGATAAGCACTGTTTTTAATTTGTGTTTGGTAGACTTTCCAGACTGTAAATTAACTTATCAGATTCAAATTCCTCCCTAGCCTTTGTGGCCCCCTCTTTAATAGACATTAATAAACTGTTTCCATGTCTGCCACCTCTTACAATAGCTATTTGAAGCAAGTCCCTTTCCAAGCATAGTTTGTTCCTTATTCTTTTACATATTTCTTTCAATAGTTAATTTACTGCTATAGATTTCATTGAGCATAAGAATACTTTAGAAAAATGCTTTCAGTTCTATGACCTTATTTTTGGGAAACCACTTTGATAAGCCCAAGATCAAATTTTCAGCAATGGTGGTCTTGTCCAGGTTCTGCAACTTCAAGCTCACCTGCAAACACATGAAATGAAGTCATCCTTCTCTCATACTCCTTATTCTTTTCTGACTTTCTTCTCTCATCCTAATCTGGCTAGAGAAGATGTATATATGTACTAATACCTTAAAAAAAATGGGCACTCTATGTTTCTGGATGCCAGATTTATAGCAATTTGCGACCCTAAAATTTATGCTGCATTTTAAAATTTTGGCCCAAATATAACAGGCATAAAGAGCTGAAAGCATCAGAATAACCTATCTATATTGTAAGCATTGCCAGAGTTATTTCTTGCTCTGCAGTATCACAATTGGACTGTGAAAAGAAAGTCAGAGGCTCAGCCATAGATCACACAGAGCTCTTTGCCAGCATCACAGGAGCAAAGACGGATCGAGGTAAAGAAACTCCATAGAAAAGGTCTAACTTAGCTTTTTCACTGTGCAGAAGTGTGTTTCACAATGTGGTGCTTGGTCTGATGCAGGGTGCAGTCAGACAAGACAGAATGAACCAGTCTAATAGCTTGCTGCTTCTGACAGGCCACTCCTCTGAGCCAGCTCTGGTGCTCATGGTGCCCCTCAGTGTGCAAATTCTATCCCCTAACTTGACAGAAAAAGGAAACAAAGACAGCAATTTCTGTTGCATTGGTGAGCTGTATTTTCTCACAGAAGAAAATATGATCAGGATTACCCAGGTACTTCAAGAGAGGGGGTACATAGACAGATTAGGAATGGATGGGAGAGGTGCAGGAAGTCTCTCCCTTCTTTTATCTGAGAACTGTTATGTCACTTCGCCAGTCTCACTTGTACACCCTTTCAAAGGATGCTGACACACCACATTTGTATTACCTTGCTGAGAGCATTCATGAAACATGCAGGAACTCTGGATGGAACGATGGCATTAATTAAATGAGACACAGTAGTTATCTCAACATCTAGGCTACCATTTTGGAAAACATGGGAGTTAAAATAACACAATGCAGTCCAAAAGCTGGGGGAAAGTTATCTTATTTATTTATTACAAGTTTCATCTTTGTAACAATGGCAATTTTTACGTCCCTGTCAGGTTTGCCTGCTTTTTACGCAAAAGATAGAGGTTCAGGACTATCAAGAACAGGTAAATGTTCCCCATTCTGTAACATGTTTTTTCCCATCCTGAATAATACCCAAGGGGTACAGCTGCCTCCGGAGTACATGAAGCTTACCTCCAGCACTGAAAAGGCAATATGTGGTCATCAGCACTGTCCCAGAGAAACCAGACATTTCTGGACTCCCAGGAGTCATACAGGAGAGCTGTTAACAGACAAGTACACTATATTTGAAGAAGTGGTGACTTAGTCTCATGGAATGTGTATTCTGATTTATCTCATAGAAAGCAAACAACTAAATTAGGTCACATGAATGGCCTTTAAAGTGTCTTTTTCTCTCCAGTACTATAAGAGATCAAAGGTCACATATTTCATATTCTAAACCCCTAATATGTAGACATCTAGAAGTAGCTGAAATAAATCCCACCATTGGCAATAGGTTGATGAAAGAATTATGGTAAAAAATCAATTGTATAGATGTTGATTTGATTTCTGTACTCACAAAACCAATTAAATGGTCAGGTTTTTTTGTTTAAGGGAGAATACAGCTCCCATTTCTCTACACAAAGCAGTTTTTCTAAAGAATCAATGCCAAAAAGACCAAGAATTGTTCTGTAACCTCTTTAGGTAGCTTTGTGACAAAGTCCACAAACATACCTTAAAACTAAGAAAGCAATGGGAGCTTCACCTAATAAACCAGAAGGAGCAACAAAACCTCTAGAATCAACATAACATTTCATGTTATTTTGGGGGGTTTTCTGAGTGTTTTAGAACTTCCAGAGAGATTAACATTACACTAATTTTCCCAAGTGAAATTCTGCATTCAGGTTAATTTAAAAATGATGAATTTTGTCAAGGTAATGGGCCCCTAATGTACAAATGCACATTAAGTATTGTTTGTAAGAAATAATTAAGAAAAGAAAATCAAGGAAAATGTCTGTGATTATATTAAAGTAAGAACTTATTGAGACTTAAAACTACTTTTTTTTTCTATATTATAATGGTTAGGAGACTGCAGAGAATAAAAAAAAACTTAAGAAAAGAGAAAAATATCTAAATATCTGGTCTATAAATACACTGCTTCAGTACAAGCTCTTGAATTATTTTCGTATTTAATTCAGCTATTGCCAAGACAATTTCACCTGCTCCGCTTCCATCTTTCTAATTCAAAATACTGTTAAGAAAAAGCTTGAGTGAGAGACTACTGAGTGAGAAAGAATTGGTCATCTTGCCCTTTAGAGTCTGAGGAGGTAATGAGACATGGAGAGAGTTTCTTAGCTCCAAGCACACTAGATGCCACAGAGAGGAGTAGGCAACCTAGACAGATTTCTTGCATAGCATAGGCCCTTACCTCTCCATTCAGAAATTCAAATTAAACCAGTGTTGGAGAACAAATCATGATCTCTCTGCACACATGCCTAAAAGATTTCTTTTCTCATGAAGGAAAGAAAGCAGAGAGGACCTGCAATTCTAAATATAAACTACCTTATTTCAGTTTCAAACTAATTCAACAAGTGGTACCTCCCATTCTGCACTTGGTCCCTATGGTACATCTGCACTTGGTCCCTATAGCACACTCCATAATAGTAGATCAGTTCTTGTAGCTCAGCAGCAGCAAAATATTTAGTCAATTCAGTACTGAAAGGGCACATCTTAGAAATTTCTCATTTACCAACTCGTTGAAGGTCACAGCCTTCCTACTGTTAATATAAAGTATTGGCAGACTCATATAAGAAAACTACCACATTGATTGGAATTCAAATTGTAGTTTTAGGATTATTTCACTTTTCATCTATGAATTTTCTCAGAAGAAAAGGAATACAAGACCAACGGCATTAAACCCACATCCTGTTAAAAGCAAACAAGGAAAAACCATACAGCTAAACCCAAAATGTGGTGAGTTTATTTTAACACGAAGTTCTTAATAAAGCTTGCGAAATAAGATTTGGGTCATATTGATAGAATTCTATTCCCAACCCTCAATAAAATCACTGGGACAAAATGATGATGAACCATGAGCAGGCTGGCACATGGTGAAATTCCTGGGTGCATCTGTACTGAAGAGGCTGGCCACTTCCCATCTCTTCTTCTCACTGGCATACATTTTCAAATTCATTTAGCAGCAAAGGTTAAACTAAGGCTTGTTTGCGGAACTCTTTAAGATGTTCATATCTGTCAACAAAGGTACAAAGAAAGTGTCTCTACTCATATCCATTGAAAAAGTTCTGCAGTAAATGCTGAATAGGCCAATTTTACTGTAAAAGGAAAACAAAAAAGGTATTGTCCTAATTTTTTTTCCTAAGAACCATAATCGTAGCTTTCCATCCATTATTGATAGTAATTTTTGACAGCCTGAGACCAATCTTAAACAATCTTGAAGAAAATATCCAGAAAAATATACTAACTGAGAAAATGGTAAATTTCATCTGCTTTTTACAGAAACAAGGACTGCAGTAATATACTATAAGTGGCAAAACTAATGATATTGAAAACTGGTGGCAAAGTAAACTGTTCTTGTTTAAAATTGTAAACTGAGGTATCATGATTTTGAAAGGGCAAATTAATATGTTTGACTATGACAAAACAGTGAGAAATAGAGACAAGAATAAACAACACAAGACCAAAAGGTAATTCAAGGGCAGAGGAAGAGGAACACAAACAATGATCTGTATTTCTGCTGTGTCTCTGAGCAACAGCACTTAGTAAAAGCAGGTCAGCTCAGCAGGTGGTAGACTGTACAACTGTTTGATGCTGAACTCATCTGAGGATGCTCTTTCTGTGTAACACACATGTCTAAGGAACAGTTTAAGCAGCTAAAGCATCATAGAAATTTTGTCTTTAAGGGGAGGGCAAATTCAGTCAACCTTTCTGGGACATTTTCTCAAAAGTCCAACCCCTGTTACATTACAAACACCATATTCATGTGAACTTTACTGTTTTTTCACTAAAAACATGAAAAACTTCCCTCAGCACTTCACTCTCACCTCAAACTTTTTCAAACAGCATCTACAAAAGCTGCTTCTGAGCCTCTGAAGACTCTACTGATGTTTTCCCTCCATCACTTAATTTTCTGGCCCATCTACTAGTCTTTGCACTTTGACAGTAAGGACCCTGTGACTTACACTCTTCCTATCTCAATTCCATGCTCTGGATTTTCTTCAGAGAATGTTCAATGCCACAACACAATTATTCCAGCAATCTCTCCCCAAAACTGATGATGTACTCTCCCACACTATCTTTTAGGTGGATTGTATAATTTGTAGACTGGAATAACAGACTCCTGTAGCATCTTCCCACTCAAATTCATTTACTCATAAAAAGTTAGTCCCATGGTAAAAACAAACAAGCAAACAAACAAAAAAAAACCCCAACAGGTCAGAGACAGAGAGGTTTTTCTTTTCTTCATGGAACAAAAACCAAATTATGGAACCACAGAGGTACATTTCTAGTCTTACTTTTATCAGTTTTAGTCTCTTATGTGCTTTGGCTAAGCCAACAAAATTGGTTTGAGCATGGGAACAGAATGTGAAAAGTTTAACCTACAACTTTATTTAAACATTATAGGTATGATGGATGCATAGACATATACTTCCTAAAGCACCATTCGCCTCAATTTAGAGTGGTAGCTGTGTCTACTTATCAAAATCCATGACTCTAACCAGTGTGTAAATTGAATCATGTGTAATAGAATTGGCCTGCCCTTTCCATCTCTGTTTAAATAATCCCAGATGACCTCCAGTTTTACTGCAAATTACATATTTATACATGCATTCATTTACACATTCACACAAAATAACAAACAGAAAACCAGAATAGAATTCCTATGACACTCTTAAAGAAGGCAATCATGCTGTGCTATGCTATAATATAATAAATATAACATAATCAATTTCCAAAAGTTGTTTTCTTGAAAACCAGAGCATTTTACCCACATTTCCTTTTCAGCCTAAATTTATTCCTGGACAGTTTGTTCCCACTTGTTCCGGAGCCAATACTATTCTTTAGCTTTAACACTTCCTTCCTGTCTCCGGCTTTACCATCCTGATGTATTTAAAGACAGCAATCTTATCCTTTCTCTGCTTTTGTCCTGCTTAAATTCTTAGCTCTTTCAGCATCCTTTCATGAAATAGACTCTTCCTTCCCCTGAGAATCATAACAGCTCGTTTCTTGCACTTTTTCAAATTCATCTCTCCTGACTATGAATGAGGAATTGAACACAATATTCCAGATCAGGTCTTATCCAAGCCTGCTACAAGTGCATTAATATTCTCCCTCCCTCCACTGGAAATGTCTCCCCTGACACATTGCAGTCTTTTACCAGCTTTTTTCCCCGTCACTTTACAATAGTAGCACACAAATTATCCTGTGATTGATGAATGCATTCAGATACACTTCCTTCCCATGGCATCCCATTGATAAGCTCTAAGATTATTACAAGGGCTTTGTTTGATTTAGTTTGTTAGCCTTTAATAATTAAAGTCCTATTTTTTACACTACTCTATTTACATTATATCAATCCTAATGTCAACTGTCTCTGAGTAACATTCTTTTATAACTCCATATTAAAAGTATTGACCATTTTCAAATATTCTCAAATATTCAACATGTTTATTTAGAATATTTTTACTTTTTTGAGTGAAGTTTATTAATCACAACATCAAAGGACCTACATCTTGAAAATTACTCTTTAATACTTTCACTCTTAAAACTTACCTTAAGATTTTTCAGTTTAGCATTATCCATTTCTTTTCTTACTCTTAGCTGTCTCACTCTAAGCCTTTTATATTTATCTCATTTTTTTCTAGCAAATCTCCATGTGGAATTATTGTGAGCTTTATTAAAAGATGAGTTATGTAAAGATCCAAATCGATTGGATTTTTTAAGATCTTTCTGTTCCAAAACACAATTATCTTTTGAAGGAAAGATGTCATTTCAGTCTAGTCTAATCTACTTTTTGGAAAACTTTTTTTTATCATCCCACTTTGTGTTTTTCCTATTTTTTTCTTCAAAGCTCCCAATTGTCCAAATGAATTCAAGTTACCTATTCCACAAACCTGACAAGTATTTATTTGCTGTACAACGTTTTTTCTCCTGCCTCCTTCAGCTCTACCTCTCCCTGTATCTTTCTGGTTGTACTGATGCCCCAAATTCTTACCACCTGACTAATAACTGAAAGTGTCATTTATTTCATAATTAGCCATTGCCATGACAATTTTATTTATCTTTTTTAATTTAGTGCCAATATCAGTTACAATGATTTCCATTTCTACTCTCTTATTTCCTACAGCATTTAAACACTATCACCATTGCATTTAAAAAATGTAACCAGTCATTCACTTTATATTGAGATTTATTAAATTTGCTCTATTCCTTCCAGGTCCTTATAACATCATAGCCCTATTTCTACCTTCATTCTTTTCTTCTTTATTTGCTTTTTCTTCTGTAGAAGATTATCACAGCTTTTAGCATATATATTCTGCTATTAAAAAATTATGAGAAACAACAGGAACAAAAGAATTTTCCAGTGAAAAGAAACCTGTCTTTCTACATCAATTGTCCAGTTCTTGATGCTGAATTAGACTGCCAGGGATAAATTAAACACTCAGAGGCATTGCCCATAAATTAAACTCTTGCTCTCTCTAAGATGTGGAGAATGCCAGTATCACACACTTCTGTACTCACTGAAAAGCGTAACTCATACAGTATTTTCAAGGTGATTTTTACATAAGAGTTTTTTGGACCATATTGTTTTCCCACTCCCTACCTAAAGGAGCAGTGGGATCAGCTCAGGCATGCAGTCAACAGGACTTTGAATCTAAAAGGCACTGTAGTACTAAAAATGCTTTTTGGTTTTCCATCCTGTAATAGTATTTGGATAATCTGTTTCAATTAGCTCAACCTTGCTCAGTTTAAGAAGCACAAGAACACTTAACTCTTTCCTCTCCTTCATGGACAGGAGATGGGGGGGCACAGAGAGGGGAGCAGGGAGGAGAAGCCGATAGGGTAAACTGCCTAGATACAATCTTTTCATTTCAGAGCTAATTCCATCTCCAGGAATGTCCTCCAGTGTGGCAGATGGCTGATGCCAGCCTTGCTTCTTGTCTTCCTATGGAAGGCATGAGCAGGTACTGAACACCCCTTAGCACCACAAATTAACAGAAAATTCTTTTGCACGGTTTAAATGGAGAACACTGTCCAAATATTGCAGTCCTCTGAGACAAGCTGTATTTACAAAAGTCTGCTTAAATGCTGAGAGTGCCACTGTTTAAAAATTTACACCATTCTCCACTCACACCTCAGCAAACCCACATTCTAAAAATTAATGAAAAAAAATAATAAAGGCTCCAGTTTTCCTGTTAGCCTTGAGGGCCACATATATTAATAGCTGTTACAAGCTTTTTTTTTCCAAGTAAGATGTTGAATTATTTGGACACGCCGTAATGCTATCTGACACTGTGTGACCTAATAGAAAAGCAAACCTTAAGAGTTTACTATTATACAACAGTAAACTGGAGAGATAAAAATTCTGCTGAGAGGGAAATGTAAGCCGCAGAAAATTAATAATAGCCATTTCTCTATGAAAAAAGAGTGACCTACTCCTAGCTAAAATTTCTTTCTTTCTTGTTTAGCATTTCACAGTCTCTCTTATCTCCTTCCAGCATGGAGCTACACATTTCTGCTTTCCCAGACTGCATTCAGAAACCTTCATCCCTTTAAATTTGGCATAGCCAAACAGACTAGAAAGAATTCTTTTGGAAAAGATGTTATCTTCTTTCGAGTTCATGGACCAAATGGCACCTTCCTTTTCTCCTGTTCTGTTACTCTACTGATCTTAAAGTTGATGTCTATCATATCAGTAGGTAGGATGATAAAACAACTATGGGATATACATAGATGTATAGGAAAAGCTATGGAAAACCATAAAAGGAGGAGAGGAAAAGTAAAAAATAAGAAAATACTTAAATGCATTTATTGCCTTTGATGTACAAACAATTGGGTTTGGGATGTCACTTAGAATTTTGTGAGTTCTAGATAGGCCAGATCAAGGTGTAAACTAGTCTTTTCTGTGATATGAACACGTCTTTTTTTTTCCCCACCAGAAACATTTACATCTGTATCAGCGTTAACAAATAGATTTCTAGAAAAGCACAGATGTCATACACTGAATGTGTACCAGGATAACCAAAAGCAACATAGTTTCAGAATGCTTGCTGTGCCCAATATAACTTTCACTTTTTTTTTTTTTTTTAAGAAGGAAAAAAAGGTTGGAGAGTGTCAATACATCTTTCTTCCTTTCTTGTTTCTCCTGCTAGTTTCCTTTCACTATCTCACCTTTTCATCTTGGATCCCTTACATTACCACTCTCATCCAAATGCTGTGCAAAAGACAGTGGCAATACAACAAGGGGAAGTGGCAGAGGTCTATCTTTTAATATTTTTCTTTTGCCTTCCCAGAACAGCATCAGCCTGAAGTAAAGAGACCAGCTTGATCATTCCCTTCCTTTTATTAGTGTCTCACTGGCTGGGGACTAGTCTCAGGAATTAATCACTGGAGATGGTTTCCCACTGCTAAAAAGTAGAGTGTCTTGAATGGACTGTGATCTGATCAGCTTGGAATAATTTAGACACAGATACAAAAGAGATATGGAACTGCCAGAAAACCTTTTTTATTAACGTTTAACAGAGCTCTGATGGTAAAATTTTCTTGTAAGTGAGCACAGTTTTTAGACAGTCCCTAGGACCCTAGTAATCTTGAGCAATGGTTCACCTGCAGCTTCAGTGACTGTTCTCTGATCCTAATGATAGTCATGAATAAATGAGAAGTAAGTTTTTGCTTTTGCTTGGTGGCAGGTTCTTTTGATATTATCTTGGGCAACTTAGATTTTATACTTCTTATTCCCCTTTACCAAAATCTGTATAGTTCTTTAGCTCATCACTTTGAAGGTCTCTGGTCTTTGGGTGCTGCTATGATATCTATCCTCAACCAATCCTTCTGTAAGATGTGGGAAAAGGTTATATATATATATATGGATGCTTGATTAAAGAGAGACTTTTGAAGACATTTTAGAAAACCTTTGTTGTCATTTAAAACTTGGATCCAAGTTGAAGTATCATCTTTACAGACAATAAGTAAAGTTTTATTCATAACCTAAAAAAAGCAGTAACAAAACCTTCTGGGGTAAAATTGGGAGGCTAATACACATTATTTCCAGGAAGATATATGCTTCCATAGCTCTGTACTTTCAGGGCCAAAGCTGGCATCTAAAAGATATTCTAAAGGTATAACAAAGTTATCTATTTTGAGTCTAAGTAAGAAGCATTTAGTTCTAAGAAACCTGAAGAATGATTTGGAGGATCATGTGTAAGGTTAAAGTTACCTCATGTTTTGCCACACTTACTATGGATAAGCTAGAGAGTTAAAGATAATCATGATGTCAAGCTGCACTTTCTCTCTGGTGTTAATTTGGCCATTGATTCTGAAAATAATTGCACTGGGCCTCACAGAAATGCTAAGTGTTATCATTTAGGTCAGTAGCAGTTCCCTTACCTTTCACTCTGAATGTCACAGTGTTTATAAATCAGCATCTGTGAGTTCTTGCCTCACATGGAAATGTGAGGTATTGCAGTGATTTGAAAATGGACATGAAATTGTGGAAAGTCAGCCTCTTTATATGGGATAGTCCTAGCTTCATGTTAGCAAACAGACATTTCTGGCAATACAAAAAGATTCATTAGTTCATCCCACATGCATTAGTGAGGATTTAGAGTTGACACACACTCCAAATATTTTTGAAGCCCTGATGGAAGGGAAGACCCATGGGAGACCAGAGTAGGTATTTGCTCACTGAATGGCAGGTGTGCTCCCAATAAAACTTACAAAGGTATCCCTTGGAAAAAAAGAATTAGTCTCAGACAGATGTTTTTACTGCTTTTTATAAAGCAAGCAGAACATCAAAATAGTTGTGTATGGATCCTCACTGTGTGATTTTGTTTTAAATTAATATTGCTTTTCACTCTGTATTCAGCCAGCCACAGCATGTGGGGAAGCTGATTTCCTTTGTTTAGTTTAAAACTGTAAAACTAGACTTAATTTTTTTTTCTGGAAATTTTTTCTGCAGAGAAGACTTCATTGACCGAGCATAAAACATCAAGAGGGAGGGCAGAATGCCATTGTATAAGATCTATAAATACATATTGGGTATATATATCTCTCATAAATGCAATTAGACTAGGAAGTGCTGTGCTACTGTTATCTTCATGGAACAAATGTTACTAAAAATTTCTCTGCTGTTTCTCCTATCAGATGCATCTATTTTTTGCAAGTACAAAACTGGCTTTAGAAGCTGTTATAATAATTTTACTCTTCTGGGAAAAGTCCTTAGCTGTAATTACAGCTTGCAGTGACTCCTATCAAAAATTAAATTAATCCTTCCAGGGAGGATGGACGTACAAGTTGGTTTTGATGTGAAAAGGTGTGAAAACACCATTTTGGGCATCTTTATTTAACATAATCTACTGTGGATTTAACAGGGTATAAATAGTATTTGGCTTCCAATGATCTTCAGAGCTCCTCTGTGCCTGTACAACTCTGGTTTCTGTTTTCTTCTATGAGAAATTGGTTAACAATAACTTGCTTTTGAAACGTAGCCATCATGCTGCATCATGTGACCAGTTAGACACAAGCTACTGATCTACTATTAGTTTGGTCTGTAAGAGTCCATCCCAATCACCTCTGTGTATGATTTTCATTATCAAAATGGCAATAGTCTGAAAACCAACATGACTTACGGAATTAAATAATCCCAAAGAATGCATCAGACATAATATACAAAATTATTTTAAATGCATACAGAATACATCAAGCCCCTAGTGCTACAAATTAGTTGAACTGAATTGAATTATTTGGAATGGGGAATAAAATCTTAACTTGCTAAACCTAAAATGGATGTGCCAGGATCAAACAATTAGAGTAATCAATGGCAATAATACGTAAATAGGGCATCAAAGATAGACTGCTGGAATAGTCTGTGGAGCTTGGAGAGCAAATACATACAGCACAGAGAGGCTTTATTTTATTCCAATCTAGAGAATCAAAAACACACAAAAAATAAAGAAAAATAGATTTTCCAGCAAAAAAATAAGCCGCTAAAGAGAAGGGAAGCATGCTATGCAGACAAAAATTGTTTTCTCTTGCAGAGCAGCATTTCTGGCTTTGATACACTGCCTTTTCCCAAGGCTTTAACCTGTAGCAAGCAGAGGATATTTATGCACTCTAATAAAATGCAATTCTTTCTGCAAATAATACTTTTTTTCACTCATAAATTCCACCTCTGAGGAATGTCACAGACTTCAGTGAATATTAGGCCTTTTTAATTGCTTACTTCCTGCTCTGTTATATATCCCCCCAAAAAATGTGTTTCTTGGTCTGGATAGGAATTAATTTTAATGTCCATAACCTGGGATTTTCAAGAACTTCTAAACTGTTCCTAATCCTGATTCCTTTGAACTGAGTTGTAAAATTATCTCTGCCATTAATAAAAAACAACTAAGAAAATATTATGTGGAAGATTTCTTTTTTTCTTTTTTTTTTCCTTTTGATTTTCCTATTTTTTGTTTGCCTCAGATTCTACCATTTTTGGCTTACAAGCAGTTTGACTAATAATAACAGAGACATCTGGGTATTTTCATTCATGAAAAGACAGAAAAATAAATTGTCCACATAACAATGAGTTTCTCTTAATCAAGGTTGTTTTCTATGCAGTCAAATATCTGTTTTCATGACATGTCATAAAGAAAACATTTTTGTGACTAATGCATGGCTTTCTGCTTCTTCATGAGGTCCAGCTGTAGAACACGTATAACTAAAATTGTTGCTCTTTAGTGCTGTTCTAGTACTTGAAATGAAAGATTGAACCTTCACTTTCAGAGGGACAATGTCAGTTACTTAAAGGCAATGTTTTCTTTTTCTCTTTTGGCTTAAAAAATAATACAAATTTCAGAGTTATCTAAATATCCCTCTCTGGGCACAGAGTTGGAAGCAGGACTGGTCCAAACTGCAGATGTGCAGTAACTGAACCAACTTCTGCTGCAGTGAACATTTGTGCAGCTTGAAGAGAGCCTGAAAGCATTACCTCAAAAGTGGCCAATAGGGCCATGATGAAAGTTTTAGACTAAACAGGTAAAAAAAAATCACAAGATCTTTTTTGGATTTCTGACACTCAATGCAAATACCTCCTCCAAATTCTACTATCATGTCTAGTCTATCTTGTGATTAATATTATTCATAAAAGATCTTGGGTTTATGCCTTTGTTGCACTGGAATATTTTTTAAATCTGTTTTTTCTTTTTTCTTGCAGACAAAAAGGAAAAGAATTTCCTGCCACTTCTACCCCAGAATATGTCCTTTTATCTTTCAATTATTCTTTCATCAGCATTGTCCTGAGACTTGATTCTACATTGAAAGAGAGCTGAATTATATCTGTTCTGCTGGTGCCATTCTGCTCTGTGCTTGTGTTTATTTAGCCTGGAGCACCAAGATCAGTACCTTCACCTATGCAATGTTGTATATGGCAGATAACGACTTTCATGATGAACTAAGTAAAGATGAAGTTTCTGGTAAGACAACTGGAGGATTTGTCTGGGCTACTTTGATCACTTTGTAGTTTCTTGGTTTCTTTGAGCTAAAGTTTTCTATTACTTGGCTCATTTGACAATTACTTCTAGAAATAAATTTAGTAACATCATATTATAAAATGATAGCTAATCTGGGGTTCAAGAAGAATCATTTACCTTTCAATGACCTTATTATAAAACATATTGTGTTGTTAAGGTTTTGTTAGACTGAGTTTGGCTTACCCTTAGAATTGGAACACTGCAATTTCTGCATGTGACTGCACATGAAATTTAACTATGCAGCAGTCCACCTAAGGACTACTGTATGAGGAGTTAGTGACCCACATAATGACTAATCCAGATGTACGCCTCTATATCATGGATGCCACATGACCGGTACTTAATCAAGGCATAGCTAATCAACAGTATAATTAATCAATGAATACACAGTCTGCAAAATTATTCAATATACACATAGTCAGTGTGTACTTAATCAAAAGTATGCATATAATATTGTCTTGCTCACTTGAAATATTAGATGTATCACTTCAAGAACTGTAGTTTTACAATGAGATAAGAATATTGCACTGTACTGTCCAAGGGATTCTCTAAAGCTAAGCCAGCATAACAGGTTTCATTGTTCCCAGTGACTGATGAAGCTATACTGTGAGCAAGACTCTTTAAGGACAACAGCCAACTTAAGCATGGTGAACCTCACCATGGACAGGATCTGTGAAGTGTGCCACACCCTGATCAGTGGTCCACAAAATGATGTATCAAAATGGTATGTGGTATTTTATAACTTGCTATTACCTTTCCTAGGCTTTTAGTAAACAGTTATCTGTCTTGCAAGTACATGTACCATTTTTACTGGAATTCAGATAAACCAGCATCACCTGGTGCAAACCAGTTATTTTTACTGTGAAAGTTAATTGCATGAAAAAAAATAGTGTTCTGTCTTTAGACATTAATGTCTGAGACACACATCATTAACAAATAAAAATTGTAAATGGTATGAAATAGCTGTTTTCTCTGAGATCTTTCACGTTGAGTAGTCTAGAATATGACAGCTACCATTATCTGGCTAATTACAGTGACAATTTCCTGAGTAAGTTTTCTGAGTCTTTTTTATTATGAAATACACTTTCTATTAATATTTAGCATATTCCAACAGCTAGAAATTCCTTTTTTTCCCATTCTTAAAAGTTTGAATATATACTTTCTTCATTTCAATCAATTTACTTCCTTTCTTTTATTTGGAGGCCTGTACCTCACAGCGTTCCTCATAGGTTAGTATCAGGTCTAGTCTTGTTCAATTCATTCATCAATGACGTGGGTGCAGGGAGAGAGTGCACCTTCAGCAACTTTGATGATGATACAGATTGGGAAGGAGAGGCTGATACCTCAGAGGGCTGTGCTGCCATTCAGCAAGACCTAGACAAGATGGAGAGTTGGGCAGAGGGAAATCTAATGCAGTTCAACAAAGACAAATGCAGAGTCCTGCACCTGAGGAGGAACAACGCCATGCATTACGTGGGCTTGGGGCTGACCTGCTGGAAAACAGCTCTGTGGAGAAGAACCTGGGGATTCTGGTGGACAACAGGTTGTCCATGAGGCGGCAGTGTGCCCTTGTGGCCAAGAAGGCCAAGGGTATCCTGGGGTGCATTAGGAAAACCATTGCCAGCAGGTCAAGGGAGGTGATCCTGCCCCTCTACTCTGCCTTAGTGAGGTCACATCTGGGGTGCTGTGTACAGTGCTGGACATGGAGAGACATGGAGCTCCCGGAGTGGGTCCAGTGGAGGGCAGGAAATATGATTAAGGGTCTGGAGGATCACTCTTACAAGGATAGCTGGAGAAATTTTGGGCCTGTTCAGCATTAGGAAAAGATGACTGAGAGGGAGGTTATCAATGTGTCTGAAGGGAGGGTGTTTAGACAATGGATCCAGGCTCTTCTCAGTGGTGCTAAGCCAGTAGCACAAGAGGTAATGAACAGAAATTGATGCACAGGAAGTTCCACCTGAACATGAGGTAGAACTTCTTTACAGTGTGGGTGGCCACACAATGGAATAGACTGCCAGAGAGGTTGTGGAGTCTCCCTCACTAGAGATATTCAAGAACTATCTGAATGCAATCCTGTGCAATGTGTTCTAGGATTACTCTGCTTGAGCAGGGAGGTTGAGCCACATCACTGACTGTGGTCTCTTCCAACCTGACCCATTCTGTGATTCTGTGAACTCACTTGTCCAATACCTGTATTGATCAGGAGAGCCACCAGGTCCTGGACTGTTACTACCAATGGATTCTCTGTCAGCATTTTTCTGTCCAGGCTGGAGACAAAACAAAATTGAAAATGCTGAAGATAACCAATCAAGAAAAATGTTGTTTGCTAAACAAATTGGACCATATAGCTTTATACAAACATAAACAACTTTTTTTGAGTCCTCTGTCATCCAAAATATTATATATAGAAACAGACACCCCCTGTAATACACAGTTCAGAGGACAGCATAGGTGTATTTTCTGGACCTTGTGCCTGCAAAAGGAAATGTATGTTTAAATGTCCATTAGTACTTTTCTGCCGATTTTCTATATCCTTTAATTGGAAAAAAACAACCACCACCACCACCACCACCACAAGAACCCTATGATATACAAAAATATCCTGGTTTTTTTCTTATGGTAAACTTTACTAGCCTCACACAAAAGACTTAAATGTAAAGCATGGCAGAGAATATTTTCAAAGACTAGGATTTTTTCTCCCGCAGAGAGTATTTAGAAGTGAGAGAGAGCTAGTAGTGACAAAATTTGCCATCAACGGAGAATTTTTCCCCTCAGACATCTCTGATCTTTATTTCTGACTGACTGACTGACTGCTCGGCACTCTCAAATATCATTTTCTATGATCACCACTCAAGAGCTAGTAAATTCATATCAAATTTTAAGACTAAATGTATCTCTCACAATGCATTAAACTGCACTCTCTCTCCCTCTTGAAGAGATTTTTTACATTGTGCCTGCAATTTGGCAAACAGCCTGGGTCTGCCCATATACACCTGTAAGCATTGTTCCCTTGATCAGAAAGCTATAAAAAGTTTCAAATAAGGCTTCTATCCAAAAGAAAAGCATGAATTTATTCACCTTTGAAAACTCTATCTTTGTCCATTGCTAGTAATGCACTACTCTTGTTGGTGGTCATCCTAGTGAGAGATTTTTTGCAGCCCTCTTTTGTAACATTTCATCCCCCATGCCAGTAAGACTGCTTCTTGATTCTGAAATGTTTTCCTTGATATGCTAATAACACCAGTCAATTTCTCTAGAGGTTATAGGAGACTTCGAACAACACTGCTCTATTCCTGTTTCTGAAAACTTTGAAAATCCCATGTCTGTATAAAATGTCAAAGTAGTATTTGTGATTATGATGCTTCCACATACCCTGATATGCTTTTATAAATGTAACAGCTAAGTTCTTCCATTTATTGTAAGCATTTCTCACACTTGGTTCTAAATTTTCATAAAGGAGTTCTCATTTTCAGGAAAATGGACAGAACTACTCACTGGTATCTGGCAAACAAGAGAAGAAATTCCAGGGAGTGTGGAATAATGTGTAAAGGAAATATATCTTCCTCCTAACTTGCCTTTTTATTAAGCCATGGATATTTCCATTTATTTACTTAATAGTACTGTATGTATTCAGTTGGAATTTGCCTCCTTTCAAGAGACAGAGTATCTGTATACATTCACTTTCTAGAGCTTTCCAGATCCACTGCAGACCCACATTTATGATCTTAATAGATACAATTACATAGCAGACTTTTCAGCATTTTTGACATTTCAAGTAAAAATATTTTGTTTCTGTAAAGCATACCATGTTTTTGCAAGGTTGTATTAGGCAAAAATCAAACCCTTCTTTGAGATACAAGGTTTAAAGTTCTTGTGGTGCATTGACCTTGGCTGGCTGCCAAGTGCCCACCAAGCCACCCTCTTGCTCCCCCTCCTCAACAGAACAATGGGGGGAAACTATATGCAAACAACCTCGTGGGCTAAGGCCACAAAAATCACTCACCCATTATCTTCACAGGCAAACCAGACTCAACTTGAGGAAGATTAACCTATTTCCAATGACAAATAGAGAATGATAGTGAGGAAAAACAAACCAACTAAAAAAAAATACAAAACCTTGAACCCCAAAACCCAGAAAAAACCCAAAACACAACCAAACCTTAAAGCATATTTTCCTCATTCGCTCTTATTCCCAGGATCAACTTTATTTCTTCATTTTAGACACTTCTACCTCCTCCCCACCCCTGCAGCTTCCTTCAGGCATCTCCACCTGCTCTGGTGTATTTTGGGGAGCATATTAATTAATATATGCAACTTTGGCATTTCCTTCCATAAAAGCACTTGATTTCACACATACACAGAAAAAAACCACCAACCAATCAACCAACCAACAAAAAAAAACCACCAAAAACCCCACATGTGTTTATTTCTAAGTACTTTCACTTCGTATTCTATAGAATGGGGAATGTAACTGTGACTATATATGCAATACATACAGTCTTAATTCAGATTTTTATGTGCCTACTTTTGATACAGTCCTGACATAGATATTTTTCATTTCTTTTTCTTACAGTTCCTTCTTCATTGATATCTTCTCAATAATAGCTTTGATCGTTCAACCCAATGTGTGTTCATATGCCTGTTTAACCAAGTTCTTTCCAGAATTTTTATTAAAAACAATTATTTTCTTCCTGTTCTTTTCACCATATAAGTATTTTAAAGATATTAGCAAAAGCCTCACAGAATACCTATGACCTTAGATTGTAGATTTATAGAATCATAGAATCGATTGGGTTGGAAAAGACCTCCGAGATCATCAAGTCCAACCCTTGGTCCAACTCCAGTCCATTAACTAGACCATGGCACCCAGTGCCACATCCAATCTGCGTTTAAAAATCTCCAGGGATGGTGAATCCACCACCTCTCTGGGAAGCCCATTCCAATGCCTGATTACTCTCTCTGTGAAGAATTTTTTTCTGATCTCCAACTTAAATTTCCCCTGGCAGAGCTTGAGCCCGTGCCCCCTTGTCCTATTGCTGAGTGCCTGGGAGAAGAGACCAACCCCTGCCTGGCTAGAACTTCCCTTCAGGTAGTTCTAGACAGTGATGAGGTCACCTCTGAGCCTCCTCTTCTCCAGGCTAAACAACCCCAGCTCCCTCAGCCTCTCCCCACAGGACTTCATTTTATAGTTGAAGAACAAAACTGCCAAAAGCCTATGCTAAAATTACTGTTTTCACATACTTGTGAGTGTTTTGATTTTGCGAGCAGATATTTGGGATCCTATTTTTCAGCTACTCAACCAATTAATTTAGTTTAATAAAAGAACAAGTGTATTTCACCCATGGAATTCAGACCAATATGTCTCTAAGCAGCTTCAAAAGAGATCACACAATGCAGTCTTTTCCTTCCTGAATTCCATCTGCCTACTGGCACAAGCATCCAAACTTATCTCTGCAGATTTTGGCTCAGTGTATTTCAGTCAACATCTACTTTCTCAGAAGCCCATCTTTGAAGCAGTGTTATCTCCAGAATGACAGTATTTCTTTCTATATGTTCATCTGCTGTTTCCTTGCAACACTTAAATCTTCAGATCTCTGTTTTCAATCTCATCAATCTTGTCTTATGGTATTAGGCTATTCATTACAACAAAGTCCGGGTGTATTTATAAATGTTTTCGACAAAGATTTGGACAGGAATGATTATAAGTTTGGAAATAAAGAGTTTACAAGTAAAACTGAAATACATAATTGCAATATATTTGAGGACATGCTATGAAAAATGTACTTGCTGGGGTACTTTTCAGTTAGAAACTTTTTGATCACATATTCCCATGGCATCCTCACCTTAATACATCAGTGCTGGAATTCTTCCTTTATTCTGGTTCCTCCAAACCCGGGTACTCTTCCTGCTTTAATTAAACTTGGATGCAACTTGGATGATTTTTCTGTAAGATTAACAACTCCGCTATTCGGAATTCTATATAAGTTTCACATACTGTTCCTCTTGAGAAAGAAAATATTGCTATTTCAGTTCCTGTTTCCTCTTCTCTGTAATGATCAATAAACAACCTTAAAATTTTGTAAGGTGTCATATATCATGAAAAGAACATGAAAAAAAAAATCATATAATAGGTCATTTAAATCTAAGACCTATAATACACCCTGTGTTTCTTATCAAAACCAATTTCAGACATAGAAATAAAACTTCATCCAGACAAACTTCCTCTTCTCTTGCCCTTTCCCCTCACTTCTTCAGACACATATTTTTGGACATGCTAAATGGAATCTCTATTCACTTCTGATGATAAAACATCTTCACTGGAAAACTGAGAGAGATGATATGGTTTGTTTTACATTTCACAGCATAGGTGTGAATGCTATATGGAACAGGGTCATATTTTCTTTCATGCTTCACACTCCACAGCTCCAAGGGTTTTTCCACTTTTGTAGGAATTTCTGCAGCTGTCCAAATGATGCTGGAACAAAAAAATTCTTACTAAGTGTAAACCTGTTTCAGGGAGCACTTGTAATAGTTACAGAAACCTCTGTTCTCATCCATCTTAGAAGAAACTTCTGAAAGAACTTCTAGGCTTAAATCTTTCTTATGCTGGTAATCCACTCAGAATAATGCCAAATTAAATAAGGCCCCATGTAGTATAAGACAGTTCAAGTTTTAGCTCCAAAGCTCCAGCAGTTCTTAAAAAATATTAGATCTGATTTTTAAACATAATAAAAAATTTTGCTTCTTTTCTCCCACTTGTTTTTATTTAAAGAAACTATCTAGTGGTGTTACCTGACATTTAAAGAAGATACAAACCTATATGGCCTAAAGCTACTGTCATAGTGTAGAAAATTTCAGCCCAAGTGATTAAAGTTTCAACACAAATGACAAAAGATAATGGGAAGTTTCTGGTAACCTAGCTAAATATATGTCTAATTACAGACAGTGATGATGACTTTTCCTGTAATATGCCTACATTTTTCACTAAAAGAATAGGCTTCTTTTGTTTCACTCCTTTTCAGCTGCTGCTGTGTCTTATCACATCTGCTTTCTTGCATGCTCTTTCTTCCTTTGGCTTCGTTATCTCAGTCTGTGATGATCATATGGCAAAACCTGAGTTCCTGTGTGGTGAATTCCTGACTGATACTGAATTGGTCATGAAATGAAACAAAGACATTTGATCACTTAAAAACATTGATCCTTGACTTTAACATTATATCCTTAATGTTTTCCTGGATATATGAAATAATTTTAGCTTATAATTTAGTTGTTTAAAGTGTCATGCTTCCATCTCAGTGCTGTTCATTTGGAAACCTGAATTTCAGAGAAACCAGAATTCTGTACTTGACTCCAAAAATGCATATTAGGGTGGTCAGCTTTTGAAATCACTTAATGTAGTCCACAGGCTAAAATTCTATGCAGAATACTAGCATTCAGAGGTCTTAAAAACATTTTACTAATAAAAAACATGTTGCGATGCTGACAAATTTGCTCACTATAATTCAAAGACTTATCAGAGTAATTTATCGACACTGAAAAATGTTACACCAATTTTCTATAAACGCACTGAGGCACAATGATGAAAAAACAACCAGCAGAGAAATTTACTGTAGTGCCAGAAAATGGAATAACATGTTTTATCACAGAAACATTTTCTTCCTCTTCTAACAGGGCATGTAAAAATTGAACACATTTTAACACCTAACTATATATGCACTATTATACCTGAAACAAGTAAAGCCCCTAAGCTCATGCGAGGTTGTACGTGTCCTGAAGGTATTGCGTTTGAGAAGAAATTGAAGCTCACTTCACATATGATGGGTTGATTATGTTGGTATTTTATCCCAAACCAAATTGACCTGATGGCCAGCTCAATGCACATCTTTTTCAGAGTGCTAAGAAACTTTGCCTTCACTCTCCCTGTATGAATACACATTGTTTCACCAGATAATTTGCAAAGTTCAGAACAGGGAAAGAATCCCACTTCAGTGCTTACTGAGGTGTTTTATGGTTTGATTTTTGTTTTGCTAGATGCAAATTCAAGAATGCCTGTATTCAATCAAATGCAATCATACCACAGGTCCAGAGCAGAGTTCACTTCCTCTGAGCTGGGTTTTGCTATCAAGTTCAGGAGTTACCACACAGTACAGCCCAGACAGACACATGTAAAAATTCCCTGAATTGGAATGATAAACAGAAAATCTCTGCATTCTGACAACTCAAAAAATATCTTACCAAATATTTTTCCAATCAGACTCTATTCTGGTTACATAGCAGGTACAGACACTATTTCTCTAAACAACAGGATGATTTCAAGTGACATATTCAAGAATAACATTTTGATTTGGTTTGTGCTTTTGTAGTCATTGTTCAGATAATCTGTAAAATTACTTATTTGTGTATATTACTCTCTCAAGGCCAGTCTGACACGAATTGGAATGCTATTTGATTACACTTCTAAATTTCCTAGGTGAACACCTGAATAAAACATGGGAATTATGACCCCAGATTACTGCAGTAATGACTGCAACTATCACATTTGTGACAAAGTACTGGTTTATATGTCTCTGTGTTGAATGTGGGGGGTTTTTTTTAGTTATCTAGTGATTAAATTGTTGATTTTTTTTTCCTCTTTACGACAAGTCTTTAAAAACATATGTTTTTAAAGGCAATACCATATTGGTTAATCAAGGGGAAAAGATCAATAGTAAATATTATTTTCTGCCAGGTAATTCAGGTTCAGGAAACAATCTAGGCTACTTATTGCGTGCTTAGAAATCCTTCTGTGCTATGCATTATACAAAACCAAATAAAAAGCTAGTTCCCCTGAGACCATTTTTAATCTACTTCTAAGATGAAAAAGCAACACATGAATAATAAATGAATCAGCAGTTTTATTCAAAATTGTTACTATAATCATTTATCTGTGGCCACAAGATTTCTCTTTTTTTTCATTTTTTAGTGTTTTAATGTTGTCAATAAACAGAGTCACATTTTTTCCATGAGGAAACTTATAGGTGGAAAATTTGGCTGGCCAATACTTTCACTGGTCCACCAAATAGCTTCACCAGCCACATTTTTTAAAAAGTTAAAATTTGTAAATTACTTCCACCAAATTACTGCATAAGTTTCACTAGCATCATTAACAGAAGGAACCAAAAAAAAAGGCATGTTCAGTCATCCAGACATGAGCACAGACTGGAAGAAGAACTCATTGAGAGTTGCCCTGTGAGAAGGACTTGGGGGTTCTCCTGGATGAGAGGCTGAACATGACTCAGCAATGTGCACTTACAGTCCAGAAAGCAATTGTGTCCTGGGATACAGCAAAAGCAGCATGGCCAGTAGGTCAGGGGAGGGCATTCTGCCCCTCTACTCTGCTCTGGTGAGACCACACCTGAAGTGCTGCACCCACTGAGGTCCCCAGAACAGGAAGGACATCAACCTGTTGGAGTGAGTCTCCTATGAGACTTCTCCAATGAAGACAGGCTAAGAGAGCTAGAATTGCTCAGCATGGAGAAGAGAAGGCTCCAGGAACACCTCACTGCAGCCTTCCAGTATCTAGAGGAGGCTTTTAAAAAAGAGGGAGAGTGAATTTTCATGAGGGCAGATAATGACAGGACAAGGTGGAATGGTTTTAAGGTAAGAGAGATTTAAATTACATGTTAGGAACACTTGGAGAGTAGTGAGATACTGGAACAGATTGCCCAGTGAAGTTGTAGAAGCCCCATCCCTGGAAGTGTTCAAGGCCAGGCTGGATGAGGCTTTAAGCAACTTCTCCCAGTAAAAGTTGTTCTTGTCCATGGCAGGAGTTTTGGAATTAGATGACCTTTAAGGTCCCTTCCAACATGAACCATTCTATGACTCTCTGATGCTCTGATCTATGTAGTCTGCAATGCTCAGTTCTACAGCCTTGCAGTGGCAAGAATAGCATTCATATTGGATGGACCATTCAATCTTGATCTTTCTTGCACCTAGTTCCCTTAAAATGAGGTCTCTGCTCTGCTACAGATAGCATAAGGCTATAGAAACAATAGTGATTCTAACATTAAATGTAGCATTACATTTTGAGGCTTATTTCTTTTAAAGTTAGGTTAAGTGTACTCTTTGTTCATAACATACATAAGTAAAACAAGGAATACAGTATAAAGACTACAAGCATTAAATCATGCTGCTATAGCTGTATAAAATTAAATGTAAGCAGTTATATGTCTCAGTCTTCAGTCATCTTGAATTTAAAGTCATAAAAACACATTTTATATACAGTAAAATCTGTTTTATGGTATCAGAAAGTTTAATAAGATTCTGACTTGCTTCTCTCTGTGTTTTCCTCTTTGTCTAATGCTGCAATCTATACAGTCAATAACAATATAAACACTTCTCTTCATGAATCACTGAATAAATTAAATTATATTGAGTCTAATAAATATGTTGTCATTTAAGTAGCAGCTTCATTAGAGTTTATTATGAACATTACTTTTATTAAGACCAGTGGCATCCTGGCCTGTATCAGCAACAGTGTGGCCAGCAGGACTAGGGCAGTGACTATTCCCCTGTACTCGGCACTGGTGAGGCCACACCTTGAGTACTGTGTTCAGTTTTGGGCCCCTTACTGCAAGAAGGACATTGAGAGGCTGAAGTGTTTCCAGAGAAAGGCACTGAAGCTTGGGAAGGCGCTGGAGCACAAGTCTGCCTGAGGGAGCCAGGATTGTTTAGCCTGGAGAAACAGAGATGGAAGGGGAACCCTTATTACTCTCTGCAACTACCCAAAAGAATGTTGTAGACAGTGGATGTGGGTCTTTTGTCACAGGTAACAAGTGATAGTATGAGAAGACATGGTACCAGAAGAGGTTTAGATTAGATAATACTTTTTTTTTCACAGAAAGGGTTGTCAAGCATTAAAACAGACTGCTCAGGGAGTTGGTGGACTGACTATTTCTGGAAGTGATCAAAAATCATGTGGATATGGCACTTGAGGGTATGGTTTAAGGGTTAACATGGTAGTGGTGCTCACTTGATGGTTGAACTTGATCCTAAAGGTCTTTTCCAAACTAAACAATTCTACAATTCTATGATTCTATTTCTGAGGTAATATAATGCTGACTACTGTTTATATAGTTCCTGTAAAAAATCTGTACAATTTATTATGTGAAGACTGAACCTAACAATTACATTGCACCAAGATTTGAATATGCAACAGTAAGATTTGTAAACTGTTTTGCATTTCCTGAAGGGCAGCCACAGTAGAGAAGTAAAAATACTAAAATGAACACATGCAAGCTCAGTGTGAATGAGAAGCAAATGAATTGAAAGTACAGAGAGAAACGAGGTAACTAGTGATTAACAAAGCTTATCACCAACATTATGAAGTAATGAAAGATGTATTTCATTGATATTACTAATAAAACTTATTAATAAACTTTACAATAGGGCCTAAGTTCTGAGTACCTACTGAAATGGATGGAACACAAATGACAGTAATCGACAGATGTTACAATCTCTCGCACTCAAGAGACATAACATTAAACAAAAAAAAGAAAAAGGTACAGCAGTAGAGTGTATCAGAAAATGTGTTTGCTGAGGCTCAGAAATTATTAATGTCATTGTGTAATGTACTCGTGAGATTTCATCTGGAAACTCCATGAAGTTCTAGGTATCCTCATTCAAAAAAAAAAAAAAAAAAAAAAAAGAGGACTTAAAATTGCAAAAGTAGGAGGGAAAATTGCATAGCATGAACACGGAAATAAGAAAGGCTGACATTACAGAAAGCACTCAAAGAGCATGACTTGTTCTTTTTACCAAAATGAAGGCTGTGATGTGGAGAGGACTTATGAGTGATTTTTTTACAGAACGAAGGAATGAAGGGATAGTGTAGGAAGATGAAGTAGGATGGTGTCAGAAGGGAAGAGAATCAGTGTGGAGGTAGAAGAACAGCATAAACTGCAAGATAGACTAACACAAGACAAAATGTAAACTAGACAGAAATAAATTCAGGTTGAAAATTAGAGAAAGGATTCTGTTATGAGAGTAGTGAGCTTCTGGAACAAGCTTCTGTTTGACATGGTGGATGGAGAGGAACCCATATCTAAGTTTTAGATGTCCCTGATGATGACAGCACACTGATAGCAGAGAGCTTGAGTTTAAAAGGCCAGCACTTTCTTGCAGCTGCCAAATTTTGTATTGGTTCAAGGAGTATATTGAGTTTCATAGCAATGAACCCTGATGAAAAAATAGATCAGACACATTTAAAAAATTACCCTTGATCTCCAGCACTGCATTATAACCCTTACAGAAATTAATATAGGCTTGTTGGAGTTTCTGTGCAGCTCTTAGTCTATACAGTCAAACTCTAGTGACATTCAAAACAGCTGGTTGATTGAGTTCAGACACATGAGGAAAATCACAGTACTTATGTGCTGTAGTCTTTTTTCCTACTAAAGACTTTTCATAATGTATACTGCACAGTGTGTTTGCTCTTAATCCCTGAAATCTGACAGGGTACAGATTTTTATAGATACAATCACCATGGTATCCCAACACTTTCTATATTGGGACACTTCAGCACTTGACTTGATCAGAAACACTCTTCTGATATATTTCCAGAAGAGTATCAATACTTCTATGCTGTGTAAAAATGGATTAAAAAAATCTCAGCTAGAAAAAAAATAGCATTATAATAATTCAGGTGACACATCTTTCCACACTTTCTCTGTTCCTGGAATTGAAATAATTAAACCAGACAAACGCCTCAACTGTATATTGCAGAACATCTTAACAGATTTTTAAACACAAGCTAAGTAGAAAATACAGTCAACAGCTTCCACTTGCTTTTTTCGTCTTGCTATTACTGGATGAAAATAAGCTAGAGGTCAAAAATTGTTCCCAATACAAGGTAAAAGTCGTGGAAGACAAATCTATACCAAAAAAAAATTGACTATGCTAAATATGTTAGTTGTGCTCCCTAATCTTGAAGAAAAAATCATCAGCTAGATTTTGTTCCTTTAATAGCCAGAGGATGACTCAGAATAAACTGGGAAAAAGCTAAAGCAGTGTGTGTAGCAAACTGAGAGCTATGTGTATAGATCTGTTCCCAGGGAGAGACTTGCACTGCACAATGCAAATATATATGATGCAACCACTTCTTGAGTGCTGTAACATCTAACGGCACTGCAGACATGGACAGACATCAAGTAACAGTGGCCAAATGTAGACCAGTACGTACCTGCATGTGCACTGGTTCCTCTGCTAAGAGAAAAATGGTCGATCTTGTGAAATTACTTATTTTCTTCCCTTGGAGGTGTTGATGAAGTCAAGGCTTTATAGGCAGAAGAGGGATATGTAGAAATAAATTGAAAGGTCTTTTCAAATTATTAAAATGTATAGACTTTCCTAAATAGGACATTTTTTCTTTACAAGATGTAGACCAAGTGTTAATTTCCTGGAGACTTCCAAGGAACCCCCCATAAGTTTAGGTCAGGGAAAAAAAAAAACAGAATAAAATCCTGCAAATTCCTTAATTATTTTTCACGTTTTCCAGGAATGGGATCTCCATTACAAAGAGAACTATTCATGAAAGTCTTTGTTTGAGAAAATGTATAGTCTAATTGAACAATTATTTTATTGAAAGGTCAGCTACAGGACTGGTAGAAGAACCTCTACTTTGCACAACATGATGCTTCTACAAAAGCATAACACATATTCTTAAATCTCTTTCTTCCAGCCTTGCTCAAGCAGTGTAGTAACTTATTTCATAAATAGTCTATATCTGCATCCATTTGCATTTTTTGTGAAGATAAACTATGTTTTGTCTCCAAGATGTACTTTTTTTATTGAATACAGTTTTCCAGAGACTACTGCGTGGTTTGCATATGAGCTGCAATGTCTGGCCTAATGTGCTGGCTGAAAGTGAAAAAAATAACTATTACCTGTATTATTCATGCAGCTAGCTGCTCTCTTCCTCTCCCAAAGTAACAGCAACCTTTGATTACAGAAGTTTAGGAGTTCTGGATATTATATATAGGCATAACTGAAACACTGGGAGGATGATGGCTGAAATACATTTTATTAGTTTAAAAGGAATAAAATTATTAGAAAAAAGAAATTTCAGAACTGAGAGTGGAAAAAATCATTGCTGTAACAGCAGGAGAATCTGTTCAAAACTTCTACTTCAGCATTTCACGGGTACTCACGGTAAGGGTTTTTAAAGGAAACAGTGCAATTGAATATTTACAGATGGATCAGAACTTTCAGAGATACAAGTTTTAATTTAATCTTGTAATTCATCATAGAATAAATCTAAAATGAGTTACAGAGCATCAGTGAGAGATGAAAAGGGGAGATAAAACTAAGACCAATATATGAAAAGTCTCCCCAGCCTAATAGAATGGAATGTATTTCCTTATCCTTTTTCCAAGCTTTTCGATATGTGAAGACAAGGGTAATCAGGGAAAGCAAACCAGTTAGAGAAATGCTACGAGCAAAATTAAATATGGGCACTTTGCTGATGTGATTGGAAGACATATCTGTCAAGAAGTATTGAAAAGAAAGAAACAAACAAAAAACCCAAAACATTTTAAGCCATCCTGTGGATAGTACACTAAGTATAACAAAAATGGATGAAACTCATGCATAAGTTCCTGACCAAGTGAAAAACAAGAGAACTTGGTTCCAGGCAGGAAGACCAAATATAAGCAAAGATCTCTCTCTTATCATGCAAGCAAACAGTTCAGAATGCTGTAAAATTATTCTTGTATTTTCTCTCAAAGAACAGATAAGCTTCCTTTTCAACTATTTGCATTGACAGAGGATATTAAAAGCTTCCTTTTCAACCATTTGCATTGACAGAGGATACTAAGTAGTGGGCAAATAGGAAAAACTGTCTTTGAAACACCTGGAGGGCTAACCTGATCATATAGTATAAATATCCTTGGTTTCTGACTCACCCAGAGGAAAAGTCTGCCATGGTTTAACCTCAGCAGGCAACTAAGCACCACACAGCCACTCACTCCCCCACAGTGGGATAGGGAAAACAACTGGAAGGGTGAAAGTGAGAAAACTCATGGGTTGAGCTAAAGATGGTTAAGAGGTAAAGCAAAAGACAAGCAAAGCAAACCAAGGAATTTATTCACCAGTTCCATGTGCAGGTAGGTGTTCAACCACCTCCAGGAAAACAGGGCTCCATCACACATTATGATGACTTGAGAAGAAAAATGTCATCACTGCAAATGTCCTCCCCTTCTCTTTGCCCAATTTTTTATTGCTGAACATGGTGCCAAACAGTCTGGGATATCCCTTTGGTCAGTTGGAGTCAGCTGTCCTGGCTGTGCTCCCTCCCAATTCTTTGTGCACCCCCAGCCTACTCACTGGTGGGGTGGGGTGAGAGGTAGAAAAGGGCCTGGCTCTGTGTAAGCCCTTCTCAGCAGTAACAAAAACATCCCTGCAATTTTAATACTGTTTCCAGCACAAATCCAAAACACAGCCTCGGATGAGCTACTGTGAATTAACTCTACTCTAGCCAAACCCAGAACAAAAAGCCAGAGAGATTTCCAGGAAAAACAACAATAATTTTATTCAATAGTATCTTCTGTTCCCAAATCTACTTTTCCTAGGCTTCTTGTAAGCATTTTCTATACATTAAGTTATTGGGGAAAAGATAATTACCTTCCTGTCTGCCTTGTGCAGCTATAACAAAACAAAACAAAATAAAAAATTGACCTGATTATTATTATTTTTAAATCTCAAGCAAGTTTTTACATATTTCCATATTCTTCATTGGACACACTGAAAATGTCAACTCTTCAAAATCTCTTGCTACAGATCTACTTTTTCAATCTGGGGAACTGCTTCTGTTGTTCCTCTTGCTGAACGCTTGAAATGGCTAGAAAAATTTAAATGGAAATAGCTTTCAGTAAAGAAGGTAATTACGTGAAAAAAATTGTAGGGTTTTTTTTGGGGGTGGTGGGGGAGGGTGCTAATAATGAAGGGAATAAAATGTGACAGAACAAGAGTATGAATCAAAATTAATTAAACCTTTATTCCTTCCTCATTATCTAATTTACTTAATATGTCTGTAGACAAATGCAGTGGTCAGAATAAAGTATAAGCCCTGTTTTCTTGCTATTTAAAGCAATCAGACTTTGTAAGGGCCTCTTACAGCACTGATAAGCCAGGGCCCATAGATTTGTGCAAAGAGACAAGGTTACATTGGAATTTAAGGATCTGCCTCTGAAAACTGTTGTGAAAAGCTCTTAGTATCTTCCTTTCCAAGATAAGGAACTTGTAGACATCTGTGGATATTTTTGTACCAATGTAATCATTCCTGGCAGGGATACCTCAAAACACTTCTCCAAAACTTGCTCAGTCCTGTGACAGCTGCTGACCCAGTGACAGTTACTAACAATGGCTTAAGAAAAAAGCATCACTGCAAGGTAAGGATCATTTGAAAAGTCATTGTTTGATGGCCATTTTTTCCAGCTATAATAAATAACCTATTGTTGTTGTTATATTGTGTTTAACAGACCTCAGAGACAAAGTGATAGAGTGGCAGTTGAAATTCAATAGTAAAGTGAGAAGTAATGCAAGAAAAAAATATCATTATTGATGGTTGCCGAGGACTCCACATCAACTCCTATCACTAAGAAAACCTGTGAGAACTACTGTGTATAGTCCTCTGAAAATGTCAGTAAAACACTCAACCAGTTCTGGTAGCAACTGGATGTTAGGAATCATTCCAGAACAAATTGAAAACATCATACAAGAATTCATTATGTCACTTTTTGAATTCACACTGTTGATATATCAGAATATTTCTTAAAGATCTGGACAAACCATTGCAAAAACATATACTAGAGAATGAGCATAGTTATAGAATATTTTGCACATAACAGGAAATGACATAGACTTCAACTGGGAAAAGGAATAAGATATTTTGCAGGAAAGATCTGTAAAATTACTATTGACATAAAAAAGGAAGAAAGACATGTCTCTTTATAAACAAGCAAGGCAACTAGAGAACATACCAGGAAAATTATCAGGCAGTAAGTGTTGATCAAACATGAAATGAAAATGAAATTAAACAAAATAAAAGGTAACTGTGAAATTCATGACTGGAGATTGCCACGAAAGGTTAAAATACCGGGAGGGATTCAGATAGGTTAGACATACTCATGGGGTGTATTTCTGTTGCTAGGTACTACACGTCAGAAATGTATCAACATTAATGTGGCCAGCAGGACCAGGGCAGTGATCATGCCCCCATACTTGGCACTGGTGAGGCCACAGCTTAAATCCTATGCTTAGTCCCTCACTGGAAGAAAGACATTGAGGTGCTGGAGTGTATCCAGAGAAAGGCAACAGAGCTGGGGAAGGGTCTGGAGCACACATCTGATTAGCAACAGATGAGTGTGTTCAGCTCACTCCATCTGAGTGTGTTCAGTCTGAAGAAAATGAGGCTCAGGGGAGACCTTGCTCTCTACAACTATCTGAAAGGAGACTGTAGTGAGGTGGGGACAGTTTTCTTCTCCCAGGGAACAAGCAATAGGATGAAAAGAAATGGCCTCAAGTTGCACCAAGGGAGGTTTATATTAGACAGTGGGAAATTTTTTTTTACGGAAAGGGAGATCAACCATTGAAACAAATTGCTCAGGGAAGTCACCAACCCTGGAAGTGTTCAAAAAGCATGTGGATATGGCACTGGAGGATATGGTTTAATGGTTAACATCACAGTGATATTGAGTTGATGATAGGACTTCATCTTAAAGGTCTTTTCCAATCGTAACAACTCTATGACTGTTTATGGCTGCATATCAATTTAAGCCACTCTTTACACTGTACTAAACTTATTAAGCAGTTCTCCCAGCAGACAGACATGCATTTTACTGTCACAAATCAGATAGTCTTTCAGTCCTAATTATATATCCCAATTCAGTGAACTACAAGAGTAATAACTAGCTTCTAGAGTAGGCACTTAGGGTGAACTCAAACTTGGTAGATGAGGGGAGCATATGGACATTGTCTGCCCTGATTTCAGTAAGGCTTTTGATACTGTCTCCCATGACATACTCACCAAAAAACAAAAGCTGATGAAGCATGAGCTGGAGGAACAGTGAGGTGGAATGGAAGCTGATTAAATGCTCAGACCTGGGGGGCACTGCTCAGTGGTACAAAGTCTGGTTGGAGGCCAGTAACAAGGCAATGTACCCTGGGGGTCAATATTGGGTCCAATCTGGCATAACATCTGCATTAATCATCTGAATGGAAGGGCGGCATCTGCCCTCAGCAGCTTTTCTGATGACACAAAGCTGGAAGGAGCGGCTGATACCTGAGAAAACTGTGCTTCCAGCTAGATGGACCTTGACGGGCTGGAGAAAGAAGTTGACAGGAACCTCATAAATTCCAACAATGGCAACTGCAAATTTATGCAGCTATTGTGGAATAACCCTGCCACCAGGACATTCTGGAAGTCTGAAAAGCAGATTGGCAGAAAAGAATCTGGGGTTCCTAGTGGATGCCAATTTGACCAGGAGCCAGCAATGCACCCATTCAGCAAAGACAGCCAATAGGGAGGTTAATTTCAAAGGACTCTTACAAATGTAATGCCTTGAGCCTTAGAAGGTTTTAGAATCATATAGTCTCTTCTGAGTTACTCTGATTTTAAGTGTGTATATTAAGTGCCTTTCTCAAGAGTTTAGGAGCTGTTTTCATGTTCAATCAAGGCCACGATGTTTTTGAGTAGACACCT
>VWZD01004950.1:11024-59914 GCA_013396695.1 Sakesphorus luctuosus | reverse complement strand
GGCCTTTTGGGTGGGCATTCAAGACAAATGAGAGTACTGATTGAATTTTAATAAAGGGTATAAAACCTGCAAACTTCCTGTTCTGGGGGTCAAACCCCTCTGGGTTTGAACGTGGAAGCTTCCAATAATAAAACCCTATATCTTTCTCCATTAACTTGTCTTCAGTGTGTCTCTGCTCACAGGAGTACGCGATCTGGAGGCATCAATATCAACAGCAAGTCTACCACTGGATTGAATTTTCTGACTATTTTCTTCCAGTAGAATTTCTCAGTCTTCTTGATGCTACTTTGAAAGATACTTTGAGACTGGCCACGGTGTTGGTCTCTGTGTACGTTCTATCATATCAGAAATATATAGATAGGTTATGCCCATAGAATATGACATTGTTAAGCCTTTAGGGTACACTGACCAAAACACAAGTATCTCTGTTACTATACAACCATAACTTGAAACAAATATATCTGTCTTTTGCTTCTGCTGGAGGCTACATAACAGTGTGAGAGGAAAAGACTTGCTCAAGTCTTTAAAATTATGAGACTGATCTATTAAAATTAGAAAGTATTTATTGAAGGGGAGTCAGTAGAACGGGTTTTCAATGTTATTATTTCCATAATGTAATCTTATGTCCACATACCATAAGAAACAGTACCATTATATGTTTTGGTTTTCTCTTTAATGGATATTTTGCAAAACAATTTTGATTGCACATCATCAACTAAAAACTTTACACCTGTAATAAAACTTAAATAATGACACAACTATTACTAGGTCATCAGACTGATTAGTTGCTTGCCCTTCAACTTAAAGGAATTTTCCTACTATTTTAAGATACTCAGGAAACATCAAAGTGAACAGCATTCCCAAGAACAGAAGAATTTAATCCTAAGTACAGTAGTAATTTTAAACTTCAACAAACACTGTAAAATAACGTATTCCACAGTTATTCCACATTATCTTCTAGTACTCCAGGAAGCCACAAAACAAACAAAAACAAGCAAAGAAACAATAAAAAACAACACTACCCCAAGCATATGAGCAAGTGGACTCTTATGCTTCAAAGGCATGATTCCTGCATTTTGAATGAAAAATTCCAGAGATATTAGACATTTCTGCATATGTCATTAATTAAGCAAAGAAAAACTAATATGATCTTAGAGAGATCTTAACAGCAGATAAATGTATTGAAGAAGCAACAGCCTAGTCCTCCTTTAAAAGCCTGGGAACTAGGAAATACTGTGCACTCAGCAGTAACCTTATCTATTGCAGATGTAACAATAAGACTGTCTAGTTCACAAAGGCAAACGTTTTTAATAGCAAGTGTAGCAGTACCTGCTTGAAAGAAAAATGCTGAAAGAAAAACTCATTCCTCATACTGCTACTCTAGCAACTTGGCTGATCTAGAAAGAAAATGTTCTTTTTTAGGTATAATATATAAAAAAAATTAAAAGAAGATGAAAAAATATTTGCTAAAAGTAGCAATGTAATAAAGAGAAAATATAAATAACAATGTGGAAGTAGTCTGTTCATTCATGCTGCACTGTCTGAATATGAAATATATTCAGGCAGTAGAAACAAGTACAATTCTTTGTTTTAGAGTACCTGTAATGATAATTCAATGTATACGTCTTGAGGTCAGAGTGGCCTGATACAGCCTGAAAACAGACTGGAAGACTATCTCTCAAGAAACAGCATGGAAAATCTGAGCTACTGAGGGAACCACTACTTGGCCATGCCTTATTTTAACTATTTGTACAGCAAGAAATGTGAATATTTGTGCAGTTGTAATTTGTCTCCAAACCAGGCAGTGACATCAAACTGGAACAGGCTGTTCAGATAGGTTATGGAGTCACCATCCTTGTAGATATACAAAAGCCATCTCGACAGTTCTGTCTTGGACTTTATTTAGGTGGCCCTGCCTGGTCTGGGGGGTCGGACCAGGTGACCTCGAAAAGTCCCTTCCAAACTTATACCCTCAGATGGTTCTGTCAACACCTACAAACCTCTTACCAGTAACATAGACATAAGCAGAAGTATGGAAGGAAAACAAAATGATTAACACATTGATGAAAATGCTAGTTAATACAGGAGGAAAGCCATAACCTGTATTGTCATTGACTGTCACATAGAGAGAAAAAAGATCCTCCTGGATTCAGAGAATTAGAAATGAGTTATAGAGTTCAAAATAGAATAAACAGGCAAAACACCTACTCCAGTCCCAGGCTAGTCCGCTGCAGGACACTGCAGTACCTGAGGTGAAAACTAACTGGAGAGGTCTTTTACAAGCTGCCTTGGTACTACCACTCTTAAATACTAAAACATGCATTGTATGGAAAATACACTGGAGTATCGCTGGCTTTCCATGGGTACTACAGAGAGTAACAAGTGCCCATTTCCTCAGGACATAGAAATAAAAATTACCTAGCAAGTTCCTGTTCTCCAGGTTCTCTCCTCTCTGCATGAAGATACAGGGAATGGAGAACAGGGTGGGAGTGTGGAACACAAAGGATTTTTTTTTTAATAATTACTTCAGGGTTTTTTCTTGCTAATGGGCCCAAACTAGCTCTTGATTATTATTCCATCTTCCAGACTATTATCTGAATAGAAAATGTCATGATTTGGAAATAAGTCAACTTTATTCCTGTTTTTGACCTACAAAAATATCAATTATTTATACAGTGGTGCATTGCCATCAGGAGACATCAGTGTCTCCCACATCAGAATACTCAGCAGCCATTCTTCTATGTTGTGAAAACTACAGACACAAATCCCAGCAATTTTGAGAAGAGAATCCTTTTTATTGCCCAAAATAGGTAGGATGGGACAGGCTCTTATAATCTTCAACACAGGCTTTAAACACTCAAGTACTCTGATTCATCCTAGTAAAAAGACATTACTCTGTGAGTTCAGTAGTGCTTCTGAAGCTTCAGGTCCTTTCCTCTGTCTTCAGATGTCTCTGTGATTTAGCAACGTGTCTACTGCAGATTACCAAGCGTCCATTAAAGAGAGGTGGGCATTACCACAAATGCCTAGCTAGCAACAATTTTTCCACATTTTCTGTGCTACTATATATGTATGTAGGTAGGTATGTATGTATGTACGTATATAAATACATGCAGACTTGAAAACAGGCAAAATTCATGTGCTTGCAGAGAATCTTATGCAGGAATCTCTCAGACAGGTTTTCAAAATACTGCACAGAGTGAGAAGCTGGCTGCTTGTCACAAGCCACACACTGCTAATGCCTAGTGTAAAGGGTTCGAGCAATAGCAGTGTCTCTTTGAAGCAAGTTGGTTCCTGTCACGCCAAAACTCTACACAGATTTTCAGTAGAGAAACAAAAACTAAGAATCGATGGTTTTCTGGCAACACCATAGCTATATTTAACAGGATGAAAAAAAGTTCATCACAAGGGTGCAGCAAGATAAGGGATACCTCTGGGTGAGGCAAGACAGGGGCCACAGTCCTACACCTACAGGATGCTGTGAACTGTTCCAGAGCAGGGCAAGGCAGAGGTGGGGGAGCACAGGGTCCTGTCAACAGCCCAGTGATCATCAGAAAATATTAAGGCAGCAAATCAGCAGCAAGGTTAAGCCAGGAAGTCCCTGCCATTTTCTAAGAACAAGAGTAGAGACAGACACTTCTACAAAAGGACTCAGGCAGGGACTAGTGGTCCAGGAACTAGACTTAAATGGAACCCTCAGTCAGAGGTGTGGAGAGGTCCCAGGCAAGGCTAGTCAGAACCATCAACGACCATCTGTGCCCTCAGAACCCCTATCTATA
This sequence comes from Sakesphorus luctuosus, assembly GCA_013396695.1. Classification (NCBI taxonomy): domain Eukaryota; kingdom Metazoa; phylum Chordata; class Aves; order Passeriformes; family Thamnophilidae; genus Sakesphorus; species Sakesphorus luctuosus. The sequence goes on along the minus strand of VWZD01004950.1, from coordinate 56,135 downwards.
CGTAATGCGAACTCTCCTGCCCCTAACAATCATGTGCAAAAATATTTGTCATTTGAACTGGGATGTACATCTCAAAACGGAAAATGGAAAGTACTGGGCTGTAAAATCATAGCATATTGCCCTTTGCAAGATTAGCTCACTGTAAAAGAGTTATTTTCACATTTCCAGTGAAACTTTCTGACATAGCTAAATTGATTTACAAAATCTTTTAAAATAGAAATGTGTTGGATTTTTTTTAAATGCTCTTTTTCTAGCACTCTCACAAAGCAGAGGTTGTATGCACCCTTACTACTACAATAAGCAATTAATCAAAACAGCAGTGCTTCTATACTGTGAGATGATGGTAGCACTGTGCAGAAAACATAGAGCAGAACCAGGTGCCCGAGCCTTAAGGAAAATTCATCAGTAATGCTTCTACCCTGTTTTGCATCTCCAGAATACATTAACTCATTAACTGCTGCTAGCATCAGTGGTAGCACAGGTGAGACAGTGATGCTGTCTCTGATAATAATTCTCATCCACCCAGTCTGTACTGGGAATTTACATCAGCATCCACCTGTTTGCTTCTTGTCTCACTTGTTGCCTGCTTTCAGTAACCAGTTATCTCATCCTCCTACAGTAGGGCTCAATAAGTTCATTTCCCTGAAAAACACTAAGAAGTCCCAGTAGTCTATCAGCTTTTGAAGGCATCATCACAGTGTGACATTTTCAAACAGTGTTGTTGCGGGTGAATGCATGATCCAGCTTCAAACGAAGACTGACACTTGCCACAGAATCTGCCTGTATTACTTTCAGGTTATCGTATCTTGCTCTCATTGCCTTGTTTGTGAATCAGGATATACGTAAAATCAAAATGTATGGAAACCTTTCTGTTCTGCAAAAGGTTTTTCTTTACTTTTTCAAATCACTCGGGACCATCTTGCAACAGTCAATTTTAGCCTTCTGGAATAATCAAAACCTCTTTAAAAAACAATAAGCTTGTTTGAAAATTTATCTCTTTACTAATGGAAATTGCTGATAGTGATTGCCTGTTCAAAGCTTTTATTACTTTCCAGTCCATTTTCTAATAAAATGTACATCTGCAATACATCAATAGGAACATGATCAAGTTTGTTTATAAAAAGAATATATACTAGATGGAAAAAATCGATACGTTAACTTTATATTGTAACAGCTAATTTATAGTAGCATTTGACATTAACTTCAAATAGTTACTTCATCATTTTTAGACAGTGTTTACAGGAAGAAAACAAAATTCTCCACTGTTCAGGGAAAGGGAACTATACAGAAAAACTTCTGTAACTAATATGACTTGGTAAAAAAAAGAAGTCTACTAAACCCTACTGTACTGAGTTGGCATGGCCAGGTTATGCTGGCAGGAGGGGCTGCAGGGGTGGCTGCTTTGAGAAGCAGCAAGGTTTCCCCTGTGTTCGACAGAGCCAACGTCAGCTGGCTCCAAGACACACCTGTCACTAGCCAAGGCTGAGACCATCAGCAACGGTGGTAGTGCTTCCGGGATAACACAGTTAAGAAGAGAGAAACAATTAGTGAGCAGAAGTAATTGCGGAAGGAGGAGAAGTGAGAATATGAGAGAGAAAGAGATAATAGCAAAGAAGGAGGGAGAGGAGGTGGTCCAGGTGCCAGAGCAAGTTCCTCTGTGTGGGAGAAGATCCCAATTTTCTTAAGTGGCAGAGATATTATAAAAGGTGGATTGATGAGGACGCTGACGTTGTGGAACCTAAGGTCCTCAACACTGATGTTGTGTGCAGAATTTATAAGGATATGGATCACCACATGCCATACATGAACAATTCCCCAGTTGGATAAATTGTGTTATTAATATGTTCTCCCTATTGTTTCTCCCTTAGTCATCTCTATCCTAGTTTCTTCTTCCCATAATCCCTCAAGGTTCCTTTCCCACCACTCTTTCCCATTGGTTCCCTTTTGCTGCATTGCAGTGGTTTTCCCTGGTCGATTATTGGTTATTATGAAGTTCCACCCCTGTTCCCCATTGGTCCATTTTTGATCCCTCATTTGCATACCCCTGGGCCAATGGGACACTTGGTACCGCCCCTTATTCCAGAACCTTCCCATCAAACCTCATATAAACCCTGTGCTCCCAATAAAATTGCATCATTTGTTGCCACTGGGTCTGAGTGTGGAGTCTCTTCAGGGTTCTGTGCAGGATTAGTACAGAGGGAGCCGCCTGGGGCTTTGAGGGGCAGGATCTAAAAGAGCTATTATCTCTAGAGCTGGATATCACCTAGCCCCTCAGAGTAGATGACCTCTCACCAATATTTGGTGTCCTCATCATCCACCATTACCCCTGCAGACCATGGAGAACTCTTGGTGAGGCAGCCTGTCCCCCTGCAGCTCATGTAGGTCCATAGGTGTGCAGAAATGCACTTATACCCCATGGAGGAGCCTCACACCAGAGCCTGAAGGAGGTTGTGATCCCAGGGAAAGCCCATGCAGAAGCAGGATCCTGGCAGGACTTGTGGCCGCCTGGAGAGAGGAACCCATGCTGGAACAGGTTTACTGGCACGGCTTGTGACCTGGTGGTCACAAAAATTTTCAGGCCTAAAGAAAGAGTAATATACAGACAGCAATTAACTTTTTAGGAAGTACCACTCAGCAGTTATTTTCCAGTATCATTAGAAACCAGCTTATCTTTTTTTCTCATGATAAAGGTGATTTTCCATTACATAATTGCATATGCCTCACTTTCTCAGAGATTTGCCAAATTACAGTAGCTCTGTACAGTAGCTTTATGGTCTTCTGACCCAACAACAAAACCTGTACTAATAACTAAAAGAAACTCCTGTTCTACAACATTTCTGAAATTTTAGTAACCCTGATATGTACCACGGTTACTGACTAAAATCCTCTGACTTTGAAATTATCGCTATGAGTCAATTACTTTACGTTAGGCTTGAAGAAAAATCCAGTGGCACAGGAAAAAAAAATAGAGCAATGAAAGGACGTGTCTGATTACGTGATGTTTAAGTTTCAGTTGCAGACCCAAATATTAGCCTACCTCTGCTCCAATTTCAATTTTGTTGTGTTATCAAGCATAACACCATTTCAGATGAACAATACCATTAACACTAAACCTACCACATATGACAAGTCGACATTTATAAATAATTACAATATATCCTTTTCCTGGGAATATTTAAGTGTGAATCATAAATCTGAATGCTTAATTTTGTATCTGTATCTCCTCAAAAAGACTTTTATAGGTAAAATAGACATTTATGACTGAAGCAATTATGCCTGGATATTTCGCAGTATGAGAAAAAGACGACAGTGATTTTTGCAAATATGTCTCTTCCTTCCTCATTCTTTGAGGATCTTCCCTACTGTCAAAGAATCTGAATGCTGAAGTTCTGAAAAACTGGTGACATGGCAGCAAGTGTTCAATGGAGAATTTCATTTCAAACTCATTAATTTCCTGAAAACAATGACTTTTGAGCAGGAAGTTGGTGTTCCATTTCTTTAAGCATAAGTTATGATCCTAAACTGAAACAAGAGCCCATTTCACAAGGCAGAAGTGAGACAGTGCTGGGCTTCATGAAAAGAGGCTTTTAAGTAATACACAGTAAATACAAATTAGTCTTCTTTTAAAGCTAGTTCTACATCTGTGCTCAAAAAGCATGAACCATGAGACATGTGATGAATAGTGTCTTAGAATAAAGGTCAAAGTGTATAATATCAGTCAATCAGTCAAGTAACTGTTTGCATTGATTTTCACAGATTGCTCTTTGAATGCACAGATGTAGGATTTAAACCATTTGCTGCTGCAAATTATGAAGCATCACAATGGTCCTTCCCCATACTTCAGCTTTCTGCTTCATGTGTCATCTTACTATCTCATCCTTGCAATGTGACAAATCATTCTGCATTGTATTAACTGAGCAATTTGTCAGAGATAGTAGGATTATTTGCATGATATGTTATATATGTGAATAATTTTACAGGATCAAGACCCAATTTCATAAATATTTGGGACATGCACTATGTCTAAGGTATATATAAATTGTATGGTTGAACTTGGTCCCACTTTTGTGAACATAATACACAAATAGTTAAATTTTGCAAGTTTACATATTATCCTTTCTTAAACTTCTATTAACATGACCTGATAGGTTGTTTAGATGTGCTGACACATTGGGGTTCATTTTGTGTCAAGAAGAAAACTCTAAAGTGACGGCAGTAAGCCTTGACCACTTGGAAAGTATTCAAGCATGTCTAAATCTTTCAGCTATCACTGTTTTTGCCATTACCTGACATCCTTCTCGGCCACCTCCCACTTCTCTCTTTGGCTAGGGTTTCATTCTCTATTAAGAACTTTTTTCTGGACCATCCAAATCAGTAAAGTTGATTTCCTCATGTGTACATTACCTGAAGGACTCTCAGAACACTTGAACATAAATAAATAACAAGAGCAACTAAATTTCTACAAGATTTCTTTTTTTCCTCTGCTGAGAAAAGACGTCTAAACCCTGAAGAAACAGTTTTTACTATAAAGTTCACCAACTCCCTGTAAGTTTAAGAGCCAAAGAATAACTATGAAAATTGACACTGAAAGAAAAAGTCACAACAATTTCTATGAATTTTTATTGGAAAACCAGTCTAGTTTTCAATTTTCTATACTTTTCAATAGTTTTGTGTATATGAAGATGGCTATACATTAACATTTCCTCTTCCTCTGTCATTACTGAATATTTCTAGGGCTACCAAGAGAGAAATACAGCAGTTTTGGATTAATGAAAAACAGCTAAATATTGAAACCTTTATCCTTCCAGACCATTTTCTATTATGGTATGTTGGACACATTGAAAGGACTTTTTATTTTGCAATTTGACCGTCTTTAGGTCCAGAATTAGCTTCATATATTTATTTCTTCACTGTAGACACCATATATGTCAGTATTTTCATTTGCATGGATCAGGTGCTCTCAAACTGTAAGATCAGCTTTCCTGATTAGACCTAGATTTCTTCCAGAGCAAGGTGTACCAAGCCAAGGGAAAACACCAAAACCAGTATTCATTTTCTGCTATTTTTCTCCATTTCGGCCAAAACACAGTTGGAAGTATCTGACTTATAGAATAGAGTATGTGCTCCCCAGGGAAGTGGTCACAGCACCAAGCCTGATGGAGTTCAAGAAGCTTTTGCATCACACTCTCAGGCACATATTGTGACTCTTGGGGAGGGTCAGGGTCCTGTGCAGGGCCAGGAACTGAACTTGATGATCCTTGTGGGTCCCTTCCAACTCAGTATATTCTGATTCTTTAATAAATCTGTTCAAAAGGCATTGGTCATTAAGAGGAAAATTTAGGAAAAGACAAGCACAGTTTCCAATATAATTTTAAGAACAAAACAATGAAATGTGAAATAACTTTTTTCTCAGCTTGACAGTCAGCGGTTACCCTGTTGGAGCAGCTTTATTACTTCCTTTTTAGTGTTATGCTACACAAGAAGAAAAGCCCTGCAATACACAGGTAAAATAGTAAAATCATGCATTTAGAACTGTGAAAATCAAGGAATTGGAGCTGCATTTGTGATTTTAAATATGTTCCTTTTAAGATATAATGTACTATAAACTGTCATTACAAAATTACTTTGAACATTTTCCACATAATTCTGACCTGGAGTGCAGTCGTTATTCAAGTGAGTAAATATTTAGTGGCAAGCTTCAGCCTATCTTTATCTCCAGTGAGAATCATGGCACAGTTTAGGCTCGAAAAGACCTACAAGAGCCTTTATGGATATGGGGAGATCTGATGAATATGCTATAGTGATGCATTGGCCAATAACATTAGCAAACACTAAATTTGAAGTATTTTCCCACATTAAGCTCTCCTGAATATATGTAACATTTATTTGTACGACTGAACAAGCACAATTTTTCCAGGGCTGTTGTTTCTGCTTCTGGGATTATACTGCCTAAATGCTAAAAATATCCAAAAAATGTTGAATGTAGAAATCTGCACTGCCTGGTGCTCCTGGTAACTCTCAGCACTGTGAGGCAGTCTGTAATAGATGGAAATGGGGAGACATTTCATCTTGTGCACATGGAGTAGCAGTGATTATTCATAGTAAATGCAAAAGCATTTTCATTGAGAATCAGTTTCTTTCAAAAAACAATTTGCTCTACATAAATAAAATATACAAAATAATTTTTAAAAGGGTAGAAAGCCTACTGAATGTAATGATGAAAATATGAGAACGATTCAGACATTTTATTGACTGGGGAGTTAACACAACCTACACACAGACACACACAAATCCTTAATTTGAAAATGAAAGAAGGAGTGAATAACAGTTCACAAAATTTATAAACAGCGATAAAACAACAGATTCTCAAATTAATAGTATCATTCATGTATTGCTTCATAAAACTAATAAATGGTTCTGTTAATATTCAAACTTGTGCCAAAACTCATGTCACTTCACCAGTTTTCTAAGGAGTTTCCTTTGGAACATTCTCTGCATATCATTAAACGATCAGCTGAAAATCAGCTGTCACAAACACACAGGCGTATACAGACATGCGCAGAGGAATTACAGACACCTGTTTCCAGGGTGGTCCCTGCTGCTCTGGTTTCTGTCATGGACTCGGCCAGGGACTCCAGTTCAGCAGTGGTTTTATGCAGTTCTCCAGCAGTCACCAAGAAACCATAGACACCAGACTCTTCCTTCTGGTCTCCTCTTGCTTGGCAGGGTATAGCTGTATTGGGTCAATGTGGTGAGGTTGGGGGGGTGAGGATGTGCTGCAGGGGTGGCCTCTGTGAGAAGACACCAGAAGCTGCCACTGTGTCAAGACAGAGTCAGTTTCAGCCACCCCCATCATTCTAAGAAGTCTCTCTTTATGAATTTTGCTTACTCTCAAGTTAAATAGACCAATATCTTTTATTATATTTGATAAAGAAAAATAAAATCATATACTGCACACTGACCTTTACTAGAACATTTCCTTTTTACCAGGTGTACCCAATAAAAGTCTTAAGTCTGATTTTTGATCCAAGAAGTTTTTAGACAGCTCAGGAAAATAATTCTTATGAATATTTAATACATGTAAGGTTTGTCATACATTATCAGAAATCATGTACCTTTTTTTCAATTAGTAAGTTTTAATTAATCCCTTCCAGAAACATCTGATTAAGGAGCAAATAATAATTTGTGAAAGTTAAAAAGTTCCAAATTCTCAGCTGTTGACTAGCAGACAATTGCCAGTGAAACCTAAGAAAATAATTTTAAACCTATTAGCACTTTTCAGTGTTTCTTGCATAACTCTTAACATGCAATTACAAAGCAAGCAACATATGTTTCAATTTGTCTACACTGCTATCCTAGAAAATTCTGATCTGGGCAGGATGCTAGAGTAAATGACTCTTAGCAGCTTTGGCTTAGTAAATCCTGCTCTTCCTAACCTGTGAGATGGATTTTCAGAGTCCTCTCTGCACTTCATGCTAGCACAGGTATCTGGCTAGCTGCATTACAAGTAGATATTTTAAAACTAACTTTATATCTCTAGGCTACACTGGCATCACAGAAACAACTGCCACCTAGACCTGTTCACAGATGATTTGGTTGCATATGACATGACAGCTGCTGTTGATTCCATCCTAATATCATTAACCTATGAAAACACATTCAACATAACTGCAGCCTGCAACACTGAACTTCATAAAGTAGTTCAAATCATTGTTTGCTGCAGGTCATTAAGAAACTAGTAAACAGACTATTTAACAATGATGCTAATGTAAATTTTCCATGACAGCAGTCACTGGTATCCTGCTGACAAATGATAATGTCATTGCAACGTGTCCTTAGAGCTCAGTAATTACTTCTGTATTCATGAGTGTATTTAGCTGGAAGTTTACCTGATCTGAATGTAAAATCCCTCTGCAAACTACATGTGCTAAGTGCATCGGGTGCATGTACAACATGAATGTGTTCAAAACACCTTTAAAGAAATAATCTGTTCACCTCAGGCATTACACCATCTTCTTCCAACCACTCAAGATTCTTCCTGAAATACTCCTTTATTGAACTATTTCTTTAGCTCCTTACCTTACAAGATAGGACAGTAAGAAAACATTTCAAGGAACAAAAAGTGAAATACCTCCAAAGAACTGCAAAAAACCCCAGCTTTAAAAGGGTCCTGGCTACTTGCGTAAAACAGAGTTTTGATATTTCAAATACCACCAGCATGGTTTGAAGCCCAGTTTTGTGATGATGATTCTTTCAACCTGCTTTTGAACCTTCCAAACTATTTGAAGGACATCTGAATTTCAGTAGTTAAGGCAAAATAGATAATATTTCTAAATGAGTTTTATATATTAAACTGTCCACTACTTGGTTAAATTTACATCCAAATGCATAAACAACTAAATAACACTCTATTTGAAGCATCAGTGATTAAATGTGAGATGTAATATCAGAGGGGGATAGTCTCAGAAAAGAAGAAACTGTGTATCTTTAAAAGAGGGATAATGGAGACTCAAAACAGGACACTTTGCCTAACTACAGACTGCATTAAAATGGAAGAGATTTTACACAGAAAACTTGTAAAAACCTGAAGAATAATAAAATCAAACTATGTGGATTTTTCAAGAACAAACTCTGTTAAGCCAAGATAATCTCCTGGGACATGATAAGTAGAATACTGGGTGTACTGGTTTTGGCTGGGGTACAGTTAATTTTTTTCATAGTAGCTGGTCCATGGAGCTGTGTTTTGAATTTGTGCTGGAAAGTGTTGATAACCCAGGGATGTTTTTGTTACTGCTGAGCAGGGCTTACGCAGAGCCAAGGCCTTTTCTGCCTCTCATCCCACCCCACCAGTGTGAGTGGGCTGGGGGTGCACAAGGAGTTAGGAGGGGACACAGCTGGGACAGCTGACCCCAACTGACTAGAGGAATGCCCCAGATCATATGCTGCCATGCTCAGCATATCAAGCTGAGGGGCCAGAATAAGGGAGGGGAGGACTTTTGGAGCAATGGCATTTATCTTCCCAAGTAATTGTTATGCTTTCCCTGATAACTGAACACACCTGCCTGCCCATGGAAAGGGGTGAATGAATTATTTGCTTTGCCTGTGTGTGTTGCTTTTCCTTTCCTTATTAAACTGCCTTTACCTCAACCCATGAGTTTTCTTATTTTAACTCTCCTGATTCCCTGATCTGGTGGGGGAGCAAGCAAGTGGCTGCATGAAGCCAAGTTGCCAGTTGGGGTTAAACCATGACAAAGGGAAGAAGAATAAGTTTGCTGTATCTTAAGTACAGTAAGAAATTTAATAATTTTTCCATATTAAATTCTCATAGGAAAATAAAGGAAATTTCATCTAGATGAAAAAAAAATACTGTGCGTAACTTCTTGGAAAGCTCTTTTCAAAGAATAGATATCAGTACCAAATGGGGATTTTCCTTCAAACTGGTTCCCTTAGAGATTTCAGGCCCAACTCTGTTCAACATTTTCATTAAAAAGTATGGATAAAAAGAAAACAACAAAAAAAAATTGTAGACGAAGCCAGAATATGCTCCTTCAGAAGTCAGGAGAACAACCTGAGAATTCAGAAATGTCATAAAAAAGACATAATCTAGAATTAAAAAGGAAAAAAAAAAAGTTCAAACCACAGTAACTAGTAAGGAGAAATGAACACTTAAAATGCCAAATGAGGAAAAACTACCTGGAAGTTCAACTGTATTAAAAATGACCCGTGAGTCAACAGCGCAATATTACTGCAAAAGAATTAAAGGGAAAATCTGTTCTCAGGAATTTTGCAGGTAAGATGTGGGTGGGGATCATTTTCTTCTACTTTTTTCCAGGGAGAATGCAGATAAGCAGTGCTTTCGGTGCCATACTCCAAAACACATACAGTCACTCTGGAAAGAATATAGTAGAACAGAGCAAGAAAGAGAAGAGGGTTCAAAATGTATTAGAGGGAGGGAAGACTGATGAAAAAAAGGTTTCTTCTAGTCTAGGCAGGCAAAGATGTGATAGATCTTCCAGAATATGGAAAAGATTGTTAATAGGAAAGACAACAATCAATTTTTACCAATGGTTCATATGAAAGACAAAAAGAATGCAGTATAACTTGCAGTAAAGATTATATAGGTCATATATTAATAAAAAAAATTGAGAGGAAAAAGCTTGAACAGGACACCCTCAGAGAGCCTTTTGGCAAAAATTCTAAAAAAAAAGTACCAGATAAAAACCTCTGTAGGAAGCTATAGCACATTTGATCCTTTCCCAGAGCCAGAGGACTGGACTGTGTAACCTTTGGAATCTATTCCATCCCTGCACTTCTAATTCAATGACCACATGATGTGCTTTAGTAAGGACAACTTATAGATTTTTTAAAAGAGTGCTCTAAGTGACATAAGGTTAGATAATTTCACCCTTTCACAAAGTATCACTTTCTTCCCCTAAAGGCAATCCCTGCTTCCCTTATGCTTACAGATGACAGTGCTATTTAGCACAGCAAAAGACTGAGAAAATAAACGCAGAATGAATGTTGGGTAATTTTTAAAAGAAGGCATGCATCAGTCATTAGGACAAAATATAACCTGTTTTAAAAGATGTTCCATTAATAAAATTTCTACCAATAATCCCTAGCTTCACAGAGTATGAATTATTGTATATCAAATAGTAAATAAACCAACCTCTTAAAACAATAATTTCTTTTGAGGAATTTTAGTCCTAGACGAGATCATTCCAGCACTGATTTGCTTCACATAACTTCACTTAGTAATGCAAAAGACATACCTACCTTGATGTTGGCTAGGATAATGTATTTTCACTATATATATTTTTAAGAAGAAATAGCTGGATAAAAGTGGACATGTCTTGACTATCAAAATAGTTGCAGGAACTTATATTTTTGAATCAATAGCAGGTATGCTTGCAGCATTTAAGGCATCAAAGTCTGATTTTCTAGGAAAACAGATCCTAGTTCTGCAAACACAGCACATGGCTATAGCCGAATGACAGCAATTATCTAGTCTGCAGCTTTTGTGGTGTGGGGGACGGGGGCTGGAAGACAGTTAGAGCTGAGCCAAAGAGACAGATTTATTTGAGATAAACTTTAACCCTACCATAGAGCGAATACTCCAAATTTGAATACAGAATGGCCAAACCTGTGGGCTGAAGATGCATCTTATAATCCAGGCAATATTGTATGAGCTCTCATTAATGTGAAGATTAAGCAGAAAATAGAGAGTGTGTGTGTCTGTGTGCTTTTTAAGAAAAGCATTACATTACTTGATCTTATTTTTTTTTCTAAAGCTGAGAAATAGTTTCATGTAGGTAATGAATGCTTTAATACAAAAGTCTATGTGGTATGAAGGTAGCATATTTATTTCTCATGCAGACATAGGTCTATTTGGAACTGGGAAAACTAAGACAAGATCATAGGCTGTAGGTGAAAAGTATAATTTTTAATGGCAATAAAACTCACTAAAACTAGTTTTTACTAGCAATTTAGTGTATTGACCTGTAGTTACAGTCTGTAAGTATGATTTTGCAGAAACAGCATTGAAGGTTTCCTGGTTATCATGCTTGAAATATTTTTTATCAAATTTACTTCACTCCATGAGTTAAAAATACAAGGCAGAGGCTTCTTTTCAGCAATTTGTCCATTCTCTTTCTTCCCCTGGATCTGGAATCATCCTTTTTGCTCATCCAGCATCATCAATACTGAGACTTCTGCAGCTGGAGCTAATGCGGTGATTCTCCGACAGTGGTGGCACAAGCCACACAGAAAACAGCTCACCCTCTCACGTGGATGACAGTACTAGGGAGGTGAACAAGAGAAATGAGCTAAAAACTATTGCCTTCAAACAAAGGTGAACTTTGGGGTGCTTTTTACAGGAAATGACAATTAGGTCAATACAGTAAAATGCTCTGGGTAGTGAATAGAGGCCATTCTTTATACTGTTCTGACATCTTCCTCACTCTGCTGTGTAGATTATGTCACAGAGGTTATGGCAAAACATTTTAATGAGAAGTGGTAAGAAAATGAAAAATATTTTCTGCCGACTGTTGGTAAAAAAATCCAGAAGTACAAAAATGTTTAGTGGGGGTTTTTGGTTTTGGTTTTGTGGGTTTTTTCTTTTCTCTCTCTTTTTTTTTTCTTTTTTGTAATATAACACAAAGAAATAAACTTTTTCTTTTTATTTAGGGAAAACCAATTTTTATTCATAATAATTCAAATTCCAGATATCTGTAATTATCTAAACTGAGTTTCTGCCTCCTGATTTTCTTCTGGTTTCTTCCCATCTCATTCCACACTGGATTCAGTTTCACTACAAAGCATTCAACTGCAGGCAGAGTGTCATTGTTATTATGGCTGTTGTTTACTTAGAAGATTTAAAACCAACATCCTACTCTCAGATTAAAAAAAAAGCAATTTTTAAGCACTACATGATTCAGAAGGGCCATATGCATGCCTCCAGTGCATGGTAGAGGAACATGTGGGTGAATGACCTTTCTTAAGCTGTACGCTCCATTTCAGAGAAGCACCAGACTTTTCAGTATGGGTGATTCCTAGCCAGACTCCTCAAATATACCCCGGGGAACCCTTCCTTGGCTACTTTGGAAAAGAACTCAAATGAATAGGTATAAAAAATGAGAATGAAATACACTTATTTTAAGTATTATTTCATGGAAGCTTACATTTTGGTCTAACTTTTACAGTATCTAGAAGACTAGCAATAACTCATTTTGAATTCAGGGATTATTATAAGTGATGGGCAGAAGCTGGCATTAGCAAAAGTTGATCTTTTTTTCCCTGTATAAACAAGACCAGACGGGCTTAGGTGGAATGAATTTAAGTCTGTGCATTTTCTCCACATGCACACCTCTAACTGATGAGGAAATTGCCCATCCTTCAGAATTGCCTGGCATTTACAATTGCAATAAGCTGTACTTAGCAAAGAAACATTGCTTCAAACTTTTGTACTTTCTCAGATACATCCTATGATGCAGTCCAGGTTCTAAGTATGGGCAGAAGAAACCTATTACACCATTAAAATTGTAACAAATATGACATCAAATTTAAAGGGCATAGATTGCAACTTTGTTCTTGTATCAAATTCTCAGGGACTGAAGCATTCCAGGACGTATTGCAGAATCTCACAATACTAATTGATTGAGCAATAAAATGGCAGATAAAATTCCATATCAAAAAAAATGCAAAGCAGTGCACATGGGAAAAATAACCTTAACTACACATACACAATGATAGGCTCTAAATTAGCTATTACCACTCAGTGAAGAGATATGGAAGTCTTTGTGAATAGTTTCCTGAAAACATTGTCTGCTTTCTCAGAGAGATGTGACATTTTAGGAATGATTAGAAAAAGCAATGAGTGGAACAGAAACCAGTTTTACACCTGAACAAAATGAGCTCTATTTTTTCAGAAAGCCATATGAAACAGCAGAGAGAATAGTGGCAAGGAGGATTGATATTCAGTATAGACTATAGGATATAGGAAGACAGAAAGAGGTGACTGAAGGGTGATATTATAAAGGTATATAAAACTATGGATGATATGGCAAGGTAAATGATTTTTACATCTATTTATCCTTTTCCTTAGAGAGGTGACAAGGAAAGGTCCATATAAAATAATGCTTGAAACAAAAATCACTTTCTTAGAATAGGATTATAGAATTCATTTGTATAGGATGATGCAAACTCTAGAAGTAAATACAGGGAAATAACTGTAGGGAACTTTTCAATACAAGGACCTCTATAAAATCTTCAGTTTAGAAACCTTAAAACCCTGACTGTCAGGAGACGAGAGGACTCAGCAAGAAAGAACCTCTCCAAAGTTTCTCAAAGTTTAAATGGACTGCTCAGCTTCTCGTAGTCTTTCCTAATAAACCTCTACTAGTTAATGTTACACATATGATATTGTTATAAATCGACATTGAGTCTAACTTAATATGATAGTTCTTAATTAAAACAGTGTTACCACATTTTTCTCAGACTGAAATAATCCTGACTGATATCAGCATGACTGAAATTATAATCAGGATTTTTCTCTTTCCACAGGGTGATCAGAACAACTTCTCCTTTCATGGTCTCTTACAGTATCCCTTTAATTCCTTACGGTCCTTAAGTTTGCAAAGAATGATGTTAGCATGCAGCACAGGAGAAAGGAGTAGGACCAGTGGATGGGCACATTCAAAGCAAGATATATTGTATTATAGCTGTTTCAGTATCAAAATAACACTCTTAATGAGACGCACTTTTAAAAGCAACAAATTTCTCTGTACCCCAAAATTTAGACAAACGGAAAATAGTAAGAATGAAAATGTGAGAAAAAACTCTCTCAAAATGGGAGAAATTTCTGTAAAGCAAAATTGAGTTCCGCTTCTAATAGGAAACTGCATCTTGTTCTTGTGCACTGCTAGTGTATCCAGTCCTGCTGGTATCACTTCAAAAGGTGATGTGAGACCATGCCAGAGGGTGGAGTGTAAAAATTCTTCATAGATGACTTGTATTTTTTTTTTCCCTAGAAGTGCTAAGCACTTCACAAAAGACACAGTCTTGTCCCAGAGGGACAAGATCTAAGGGATCTATTTAACAAGTATGTGAGCTACAATATTCCATATGGCAAAAAAGCACTAAGAAAGGACAGGAGTTTTGATTTCATTGTTTTTGCCATCATTTTTCCAGTGACCACACAGTGAAACTGCAGTGAGAACTGTACTTGAAGCAAGACTAATCTAAATGACTGAATAGTTTTTGGGGATGGATCTCTGTGCCCAGATGGTTGTGCCATGGGGAGCCATTGTGGCACAGACATTTGCCTACTCTGAAGGAGCTCATCAGAAGTGCTGGCAAACAGGACAGGGGCAGGGTGTTGTTTGTTTTCATGCTGTCATTGTCTCTGTGCACCTGGAACCTGGTGTCACAACCTATCCTTTTATTTATTATCCTTTACAATTAGCACAGCTTTACTTTCCTCTTCTCAGTCAAGACCCCTTTTCCTTCACAAAGTTACATGTCTCCAGGCACATAATGACATGCCTTTTTAATAGATGGTGTAGCTGGGATTTGTATTTTGTATTCAAGAACGTAAGAATCAAAGTTGCTACTTCAGCATGTGGATATTTACCTACTTCATATGCATCACAAACTCTGTCCATACTGCAAAGTGTCTCCCTCCTCCATATCCTGCTTTTCCTCTGGGATTCCCATAAGGTGAATGCCTCTGGTATCTCCTTTGCAGTTTTATTCCTCCTAGCTAACATGCAGCCTTCATCTCTGCTTCAGTGTAAATCTTCTCATATCCTTCCAGTTCCTGCAGGGTCTTTTCATACATGCATTTTGTTCAAGCACAAGACTATCTGATCAAGAAAATAGCCAGTGGTTTCCAAACCTTGCCAGAGGGGGAAAAAAATCATATGCATCTGCTGCAGCAGGAGTCATCCATGGGCTTCAGCAGATAGTCAGCTTCTCAGCTGATTCTCTAAAGAGTGAGTCCTCTCTCTAGTGGTGGCCTCCAGCCAAGGCCAACACGAGCTGTTATGTGCCCTAAGGCACATCCGCCACCGACAGCCAGAACTCCCTGGACAGACCTCCTCTAGACTATCACTTCTATACAACTGATAGCTTCCATACAACTAATTTCTTAATTTCTCTGATATTTCACTGTGGAACTCAGAGATCTGTCCCTCTTTCCCTTAATCACCAACCACAACCTTCATAGTCTGCCTGAGGGTAACTAGGGAAGCCCGAGGTCTCAGTCCGGAAGTGGCTTCATGCAGCACCTCTCCAGCTGCCATCAGGGAAACCCACAGGCTCTCCCTTCTGGTCTCCTCTTGCTTGGCAGGGTATAGCTGTAATGGGTCAATGTGGTGAGGTTGTGGGGGAGGGTGTGCTGCAGGGGTGGTCTCTGTGGGAAGACATCAGAAGCTGCCATTGAGTTGGACAGAGCCAGTTTCATCCAGCTCCAAAACAGATCCATCGCTGCCCAAAGCTGAGCCTGTCAGTGATACTGGTGGCACCTCTGGGAGAATATATATAAAGGGCAAAAATCACTACACAGCAGCTGCATGAAAGAGTGCAAAAAATGGGAGAGATTCAGCTGCAGACACTAACAACAGCGAAGTAGGGGGAGAAGGTGCTGTGAGTTCCAGAGCAGAGATTCCCCTTCACCCTGTGGTAAAGACCATGGTGGAGCAGATATCAACACTGCTGGATGACCCCATGCCGCAGCAGGCAGAGCTGCCTGAAGGAGGCTGCAGCCCACAGAGAGCCCATGCTGAGGAGATTTTCTGTCAGGAATTGTATCCCATGGAAAGCCTACACTGGAACAGTCTATTCTTGAAGAACTGTTCCCAGTGGGGAGGACCCACACTGGAGCAGGGAAAAAAGACATGAGAAAGGAGCAGCAAAGTGTTATGGATTGACCAGAACCCCCATTCCTCATCACTCTGCACTGTTGAGGAGGAAGAGGGAGAAAACTCAGGAAAGAAGAGAGAAGTTGAGCCTGGTAAGAGGGGTGTGTTTGTGGCAGTTACAGCTTTGTCCTTGTTTCTCACCATCCTCTCAATTCATAATTGTCAATAAATTAATTTTCCCTAAGCTGAGTCTGTTTTGCCTATGATAGTAATTGGGGAGTGTTCTCCCTACCTTTATCATGACCCATTAGTTTTTTTACCTTATGTACCCACCTCACTCTGTTGGGAGAGAGCAGCTTGGTGGGCACTTGGCAGCCAGATGACAATAACCCACCAGAGCAGCAGGGATTCTAAAATCTTACCTCACCCTTCCTCCCCTTCAGCCTTAATCTTGATTACATCCCTCTTTCCTTTCCTGTTCCAGTTTTTCTGTAAGATAAACATTGTGATCAATTACTTGATCATCTGCCATTCACTTCTCAAAGCTTCCTGAAAAGGGATTTTTCCCCTTTGACACGGCAATTTTTTTTTTCTTGTGTCTTTTAAACAAAATTGCTATAGTATGGCCTCATCCCCTTTCTTTCCTCCGCTTTCCACAGCTGCAAAAATGTTCCTGAGCTGTCTGGGCAAGGGAGTGTCAAGTGGAGAATGGGATTATTTCCAGGAATAGCACTGAGTGATACCATTACAGGAATACTGGGTTCATCTCTGACAGTCAACATTGGAAACCAAAGCTAGACAAATGCAGGTTTTAACAAATGAGAGTAGATATGAACTAGAAGAACTTACCCTGGAAAGTGATGGATTTCCTGTCTCTTGAGGTCTTTAAATCAAGATTGGATATTTCACTAAAAGACATGTTCCAACTCCAACAGGAATTACAGATAAATTGTGGGAACTGCTGAGTGAGATTCTTGGTTAGATCAGATTGGACCACTGTATGTTCCTTGTGGACTCTCAAATTAAATTTAAACTAATATCCTACCACTGTATTTGAAAAAAGACCAAAGCACATTCCTCAGCTCAGCTGGTAGGCAGTAACTTGCTGCTCCATTATAATAGACATATGTCTAAAATCCTAATATTTAATACATATTTGGCACAAATTCACATGAATATATGCCATCAAATTAACTAAATGTCTTACCTGTTCCTAAGTTCTTTTGCTCCTAGTGGCAAAATAATCAGCCAACCACGGAAATATTATCCAGTGTTCATTACTTCTTACTTGGATTTATGAAGTCAAAAAGTTAAATGCTGAAGGATGGAGACAAATAGGAACCAAATTTTGGGGAGAATTTAGGGAGACAAAGGAGGCAAAACAAGGAGAAAAAAAGAAAATCAAGCAAGAGCAAAAGCAGAGGTCACAAAAAGCCTTGGGTAAATAATGTGAAGCACAAGCCTGAAGGTTCAGAGGAAGGACTGGAATATGTGGAGGGAAAGTAAACAAAGTAGATGATTTACTGAAACATAGAGGAATGAGTATTCTAAAATCCAGGTGAAGTCTGTTTGTCATTGATCTGAAAAGAAATCTCTCAGAAAGTAATTTATTTACAGGAACTCCACAATCTCCTAAACAAACACACACACACACACCAAGTCACACACACAGTTGCACATGTCCATGCTGGTAAGTCAGACTGTCTGTCTGTCTGTCTGTCTGTCTATCTATCTATCTATCTATCTATCTCTGCTTTCAGAGTTCTTTACTTACTCTTCTGAGTACATGGTAGATGCTGAGGAGCTCACAGTTATTCTTTACATATCAGTCACCTTCTGCAGCAACTAAAGGGGTTGCCTTTCACCATAAAAGCAGGAGAACAAACTAAGAAAGTAAACCTGTGTGAAAGGAGGCAAAACTCTGATCTTGGAGCAAATGTGTGTATTTCTAAGCAGAGCCACAAGATTCGCCTTAAAAATCAATATTCTTTCATATTACCAATTAACATATTAAAATTATGCTATTGGAACTCCACTCATTTCCTGTGACCGACAGAAATCTCTCTGCAAAGCCCCATATGAAAGTAGAAGGTCCCTTCTCTGACATACAGCTATTGTTGGATGATTTCATTACCTATCATATATTATATATATCTTTTAATTATTAACTGCAATAGCCCCAGACTTCTGGCAGGTCCTCTGGGACACTTCCAAGGCTTGAAAAGAAAAATCCAAAGACACCAAAAAAAAGGGTCTAGACAAAAAAAAAACTTCTAGTTTTTTTCCCCACTTAAACATATTAAGGGGGGAAAAAAGGGAAAAAAAGAGAGAGAGAGAGAAGGCGGCGGCATAGGAGCAGCGAAGTTTTCATTTGCTCTCCCTCCCTTTGGCATGAGTGCCCACAAGCGCTGAGCGCTTCCCTGCTCGCGTCCCTGCGCTCCATCCTCTGCCGCAAAGCTCGGCGGCGCGGAGGGGGTCCCACTGCTCCCGCGCTGCGCGGAGCACCACCGGTGGATGGGGGGCTGACAGGACTGCCCAGCCGTGCCCCTCCGCTCCGCACATGCGGATCCGCCCAGCCACCTTCATTAATAATAATTGGTACTTAAAGACAGCAGCCCCGGACGCGCGGCGAGGCGCTGCAGGGGCCGAGCATCCCCCGCGCCGCGCCGAGCCCGGGGCACTGACCTTGCCTGGCCCCACGCCCGCGGCACAAACTTCCGCGCCGCTGCGCGCCCGCGGGTGGGAGAGCGGCAGNGGGGGGGGGCGCACGGCGCATGTCCGCCCGCGCCGCGCCGCGCCTCCAGCAGGAGCTCCCCCCGCCGCCAAACTCACCACCATCTTCTGCATGTGCAACATTTGCAGCCGGACACAAACCGCTCCCCGGCGATGGAGACTGCGGGAAAAATCCGCCGCGGCGGGATGGCTTGCTGAAGCGGCAGCGGCGGCCGGGAGAGAGGCAGAGCGCGAGCGGGAGAGGATAGCAAACAAATACTAAAACAAAACCACAAAAAAAAAATAAAAGAAAAAAAAAGAAAAAGGGGGAAACCTCTCTTTTCCTCCCCCTTCCTTTTTTTTTTTTTCCCATTCCTGATTCTGTGTGTAGCCTCCTCGCCCTCGATGCCTCTTTGAGCAGCATCCAGCGAGCGAGCGGGAGAAGGCGAGACAGAGAGAGGCAGAAGAGAAGATGAGGATAATTTGCAGACAGCTTGTCTTACTGTTTTCTGGCTTTTGGGGACTAGCAATGGGAGCTTTTCCTAGCAGCGTGCAAATAGGTAAGCGCTGCATTGGGCTGCGTGCGTGTGCTCAGGGGTTCAATCCTTTGCGAAGTGAGTTGGAAAGGAGGCTCTGAAGGCAGTTTGTAGATTTCTCCTCGAGCACCATCCATTCCATTTTCATACCTCCACGAACCATCCGCGTGTGTTTGTGTATATGTGCCTCCGAGTGCCTGTGTGTGTAAATACATCTGTGTGCGTTCGCGTGCGGGAGGGAGGATGCTTGTCTTTTGCAGAACTCATTCCAGCTCCGGTTGTGCGATATCGGCAGGGGAGAAAGGGGCTCGGGCTTGATGCCCCTTGGCTGCTTCAACCCCCTCCCGCTTTTGCCTGACTCCCGGAGGGATGGCGAATCCTGTGCACCGGAGGTTGCGGTAGCCGACAGGGATGGAGGGATAAAAGGCAGCCCTGTCCTTCGTTCCTTTCTGTAGTTGGAAAGTTTAGGGTTTCGTAGGTGTCTCCCTGCAGTCCTGTGCCCAATCCTCACCCCTTTCACATCGCCTCCAGCTTCCCTCCTTTCGGACGTGTCTCGGATGGGACGCAGCTATCTGAATTCTTTCCAGCTCAGCTCCATCACTGCATCATTTCTCGTGGACTTGCAAAGATGCTGCTAATAAGGCTGAGCTGCTCTCTGCCTGCACATGGCTGCAGAGGAGCAAAGTTCATTATATTCCTCTTCAGTGCAGATTATCCTACACTGAGTTGGTTTTTTGTTGTTTTTTTTTTTTTTTATCCAGAAAACATCATGCCCCTTAATCAGCCCGCCACTTAATGTGAGAGGTTGTTGAGCAGCTGATTTACCAGTGTGTTCAGTATCAGAGAGATGGAAGCTAAACACTTTAAAAGGTCACTGTAATCATGACAAATCTGGGTATTTATGTATGAAAGGCTGGAAACCGAGAAGTCAGAAAAGAAGCATGAATGCATCGGGGAGGTTAAAATCAATTGAGGACAGTGATTTAAAGGCAGTGGTTGTGATGACGAATATGATTAGTTCTTTATCCATTAAAGTCTTAGGACTTGCCTTACAGTGCAGCTTTGGGAGACACAGTTGCTTGGTCTCACAAAATAGTAAGTAGCTGGCAAATGATTTACCCTGCTTCTTTTGCTTTTTGCTTTTTTTTCTGTTTTTAATAGGTGGTCTCTTCATCAGGAACACAGATCAGGAATATACTGCTTTTCGATTAGCAATCTTTCTTCATAACACCAGCCCCAATGCATCTGAAGCACCTTTTAATTTGGTTCCACATGTAGACAACATTGAAACAGCTAACAGCTTCGCTGTAACAAATGCCTGTAAGTAAACATGCCACTGATCTGAACACTTTGTGGGTGAATTGCAGTGCAAAAAACAGGAAACCACATCGTTCCCCTGCCTTGTAAATACATCAGTAAGTCTGTCTTTGGTACAGATAGCCATTGCAGAAGAGCAAAAGGGACAGCAGTCCTTATTAGTTCCTAACTAGAGCAAAATCCCCTCTCCTGCCTTCTGCTGACTAACCTGATGTGACATTTACTTTAGTGTTATTACTGTAGTTTCTTGCTTCAGGGTTTCTATGGAGATGAATTTTGTTGTTGTAAAGAAAAATTATAAATGTCTCAATCAGTCCATAAACCCCTCAGTTACTCTTTTTCACTTTTGTGCATGATGTGCCTTGCATGTATTTGAAAATCTGTGGTTATATTTGTACTCACAAATGCTTTTTTAATGACTGGAAAGCAGACAGGGAAGCAGTGGTGTGCAGGATAATATATCTGAGTTGCTTGACGCTGCAGTTGATCTGGTGATGTCACTTGAGGCAGCCCTGCTCTTATATTCTAGGTTGTAAATGTCTCTTACCATTTCGTAATGCATACATCCTGTGGATATGTCTCTATGCATCCATACATTGGTGCCAAATCAAGTTAGTATCTGATCTACTTGATTTCACAGACCACCTCAACTGGAACAAATATTCTGTTCCTACTATATATTTTATAAACACACAGACAACTGCATGCACATAGATGCACATACACAATGCGAGGAAAACAGAACACGAAATGCCCTTACCAAATGAGGTAACATTTAATTTATTTATTTTTTATTTTAAAAAAAGCCAAGTATAATTAGCTAAACTTCCTATATTTCAATCACCTCAGGGTCTTTATCAGTGGTTAGTTAAAACACATGCTGGATACTGCTTAATCTCTGAGAGTGGCAAAACATTATTTGTATTTATTCTCATGTATGTCTGGCTTCTTAAAAGGAATTCATGTTATTATGTAAGACAGTGGCATACAGTGTGGCAAAGCTGAAGGCTCTAGTAGCGTTACTACTTTGATGTTCATATTTCAAGACTCTATAGGTTTTCCTCTGTGCCTCTTAAGTTTTCGAATCCCTCCTCTTCATTCAAGAGTGAATTGCCTCTGGAAGTAGATGCCCTGAGCAACATTGCTGAGCAAGTTTAAAATAGAAACATACTGGAGAATGTCTTAGTGTTCATCATGCCTTTAAAATACGTGCTGTGTTTCTCTCACTTTCTCACTGCCATCTCTGTGGCACTTTTTAATATGTAAACATACAATGTACGGTGCAGTTCTCATGTATAATTTATTTCATGATTGCTAAATTTATTTACACGAGTCTTCGGTACTCCAAGTTTCAGATGACCTTGCTACTTTATTTAAGAGGAAAAGCTGCTGAGCTGCCAAACTGGCTCCATTCATTTTATTCAGGAAAGACTGATGCCCCATAAAGTGTGAATTCTATATTAAGCAGTATATTACTTATGTTTAGCGTGAAAATCAATATCACCTTTCCATAAGCCAAAGACATTTCAAGAGGTGCTTTAAAACCGGAAGGAGTCAGGTCTATGCAGGTGTAGCTCATTGAGAATATATTACGATTTGTGTCAACTTTTGCAGGCACTGATAATATATTCCATGAAAATAAATGACACAGTAGCTTTTTCAAACTTTCATTTTTGGTGAAAGAGAAGGGGACTAAAATTGTTGTATACTAAAATCAGTAATTTTCGGTGAAGTAACTTATTTTAAATTCTCCCTATGCATCTAGTTCTGACAAATAATTTCCAAGGCTATTGTTATTTTTTGGGTTAAGGATATTTCTCAGTATTTTCCTTTGAATGTTAATGAATTAATTCTGATTTGCATAAATTTAAAATTGTCTAAAATTGGAGCACTTCTCTGTGTAAGACTAATACCATAGATACAAGTAGGGTTTGCCCAAAACTTCGTTCATTTAGACTATTTGTAGCAAATTATTCTCTCATTCCAACTCCCTTAGCTCATGTTTATCTTACATTGTTTTAACTGAGGAAAACCTGTCCTGTTACGTTTGCTGTCATTTATAGAAATGGTGATTCTTAACCTGATCTTTTTTTTGTAACTGAACCCAGTTTGACTTCCAAGAGTTTAATGGCTTTAGAAATGATGAGTCCTTACAGTATGGGGTGTGCAGAGAAGAAAGGGAAAAGTAAATTTACATGTTTATATATGTGTATACTCATATAATTCAGTACATGTCTGTTTTAAATAGACATAATCATACAGGCCTCATTTATGTTTGTACTTGCCACTTAACCCCACTCATATTTTTGCATTAGTCAAGTTTGTATTTATTTCACATTTTGCAGTCTTGTGCCAATAATATGACTACTACTTTTTAAAAACATTTGAATACTGAAGGATACTTTTTAAATAACAAATCTAATGAAATGTAGGCAAACTGACTGACAACTGAATGAACATATCTCATGTTCCTTAAGCTAAACATGAGCAGAATCCTGCAAAAATCAATTGTCTGATAGCTGGAGGACACTGCCTTCCATGTGATTGAATTTGCTGGCTTGACAGAGACTTCTAAAGCGCAGATGTGTGAGATTTTCTAACCTAATTAAAGAACCCCCACCATCAGCTCTGAATTAAGTGATTTCGTGGCAATATGAAATGATAACTTTTTGCTGAACTGCTGTGAAACGGTGGCTTTGGATCTTGCTGTTTATGTAGAAATTACTCAGAGCACGTGCCCCCAGATATACAGTAGAAAAGCCTTAGAGTTTCTGGACTGAGATGAATATTCATGTGAGTTCATGCATAAAGCACTGAGACATGACCAGTTACCTCTGTGTCCATTTACTTCAGAGGTTACTTCTAAAGATTGAGGGCCTGGCCCCTTGCATGTGTTAGGGACAGTAGACAGATTATTCCAAAGGATTATGGATGGTATATTACCAGGTAACTCACTGCAACATTGGAATTTTTTTTTCCTATTCGCTAGATAAAAAATATATACATATCTGAATGTTCACTCAGGAGTACTTTTGGAACTGGAATGATTTTGTATATTCAGTGTAAAAGCTAACTTCTAATGGTTATTTTACACATTTTTGTTGTCTTCGAACAAGCCCAGAACATGTGTTTTTATTCTAAATCATGAATGCTAATGAAGCAGGTGGCTTCAGCAGACAGAATCTGTTCTAAGTTAGTAAAATTGATCAGATCTATATCAGTTTGAAGATAGTTCTCTTTCTTTCCCCTTTGCATTTGTGTTTTATTTAAACTCTGTTCATTTCTTTTGCACTACATACATTATTCAGAGAATCCCTCTTACTGACAGAGCTAAAATTATTGCAAAACATGAATAGTACAAGATTCTTACCCATCAGAACACAATACACCAGAGCTGAAACATTTGTCTATTGGCATACATTGGTTTGCACCTTACAATCAGGAAATTCTGCTTGTGATTAGAGATCTACCTACCTTCAGCTTGATTTCAGATGTTGGAGCAATGCATTGATTTTTGGAGAGGATTGTATATATTTATTTTTAGTTGAATGCAAAATAATTTTCTCCCTCTATGCACCATCTATATAGTACATTAGTGTATCTCAGTAATGCAGTCAATGTGCTTGAATACTTATGAGAGGTAGTGCTATAATTTTACAAAGAGCTATTTACCTTCCAGCTCTTGTCTTCTGGTTGGAAATTTTTCTGTTGAAGTTTCAAAAATCCTTAATATATAACCAGAGTGCAGTTCTTGTATAGAATTGGTTTAAATGGGGAAAAAGATTGATTCAAGTTTTTATTAGCATTTCTACTAAAAATAAAGACTTTCTCTTTGAGTGTGTTTGACTTCATGTATGTTCTGAGATCAATATATACCTAATAAGTGTAATTTAGGGTAAATCAGACACTCCTTTCCTCTTTTGCACAGTTCCTTTCTTAGTAGCTTTTAATCCCCATAGATGCAAACCTTCGAAAATATAACTTTGTTTATTATGTACCACATGGATCAGAAGAGAAGTCCACCGGAATTAAAAATTTTGTATCTTCGAATAGCTTTCCTTTGACTCTTGTGCTCTCTGGATTTATGTAGGGTTGATGACCTGAAATTGGAGGGCCTGATTCTGCCTCACTAGTGGGAATGCAGTTTTTGGAGGAGAGCCACTGAGGTTGGAGGCAGGACAGACAGGAGCCTCCCTCATCAATCTCCCCTCTCTCTGTGGATCTGTCTCTGGGCTTTTCCTTGCTAGTGAGGGGAGAGGCAATGCCATCTTGGAGTTAACTTTCTGCTAAGACCTCTAGAAAGCTGAGAAAATAGACTCAAATGCAGTATTGCCCTTATATTGTGATTATCTGTCATTTTACTTAGAGCGGTTTCAGCTTTGATTTACTAAGCTGCATCATAATGGGATTTTCATTAAATTTGGTTATTAATTCTGCTTTATAATTACAACTCAATTTAGCAATAGAAGCGTAACCTTAATAATCAGTGTCATTTAAAACCATGGTGTTCTTTATTTAGAAAGTGAGGTCTCATGCAGTGGAATGGTATTTTGCTATCAAGAACTGAGTGGTATTCCCAAGGATGCAGTTTGGAGTATATTGAGAGTTACCATAAAGCATACCATACAGTCAGGTTTGAACTGCAAAAGCAAATAGTGTGCCAGTTAGCTTGAAAAGTGGAACTGGATTAAATTGTACCCTTCTAAAATAGAATTGATTTCAAAAATGCATTTGAAGTGAGTGTTTTACTTTAATACATGGAGTATATCTCAAGACACCAACTATTGAAAACAAGTTCTCCTAAAATTTTTACTATTAACACTTGCTGTTGGAATCAAAGAATGTATGTGTGCTTTGGTGTCTTCTGTCATAAAACGAGGGATTCTGTATATTTTTAAGACATAGTCAAAGAGTTTCATAGCTCTAAATGTGGTACTTGTTAATAGCCATACAACAGAGAGAAGATCAACTATCAATAGATACAATCCATCAGAGTCTGGATTTAGTTTTCAAGGTTATTGTTGGGAAAATAAATGATGGGCCTTTGCTGAAATATAGTCAGATTTCCACATTGAAAATTCAGAACGTGCATTTTCCTGGCATGAAAGAAGACTTTGGTCCTAGCATGTTACTGGACTGGCCAAAACTCTGAACTCAAAAGCTTTATTGTAGCCTGCAGAAATAATTTGGTCTTCATTTCAGAGGTTTAATAACAAAGATTGTGTGCCCTCATTCCTGCTGCAGGGGCCAGTGCAGTGTAGTACTTCTTGTGTAGGGCAAAGCACTTTAACAAGTAAATTAAATGTATTAACTTCAGCTTTATTGTTGTAGTCTAAGTTTGTATGCTAGTCAAAATAATTGATGCATTTCATTTTTAGGTCTTGATTGTTTTGAGACTTGCTTGTTCATGAGAGAAGATGACTTCTGCTTTGATTTTTGAACAGTTTTAGATGCTACTATGAATTGTTCAAATTCAGATTGTAAGCAGGTGAAGTTCTTTGGATTTAAATACTCATTTCTCATAGTTGTTATTCTTTAATATATGACTGATGTAAAGGGTATGAAATTTGTGCTAGTGTGTAAGTTAAGAAGCCCATATGATTGCACCAGTATAATTTGAAGAAAAAATTCACCTCCTGTCTGGATTTCCATTCCTCTGGAGAGTTAGATTGAGGCAAAGTTTTTGGACTAATACAGCACTAGGTCTCCTTCTGCAATGGAAGTGGGCATAAAAAGTTATGTGACATAAAATCAAACCAGATAATTTACTCCTGTGTAAAACAAAAATTGATTTAAATTTTGGAAAATAAATTAACTCAAAAGTATCTGATCACAGTGTCTCGTTTGGAAATTTTGATGTTGCTTTACTTTTATTTTCTCAAAAGTTTTATTATCTTCCTCTATTAGTTTGGGTTCTTGAATATATTATTATTATTGTTATTGTAATTGTTATTATTACTATTTTAAAGATCTTACTGGTTTTTAACAATGATGATGTATACTCAGTCATTTTTCAATGCAATTATGGGTTGAGTACTCTCAAAAAGTCTATATTAGTGATATCTGCATTCAGTCACCCAAGGTCAAATAGAAAGGCTATCCTACATTTTGGCACTAAGAGATGTTCTAGCATTTTCCAGAGTCCTCAGCAGCACCTGCCTTCCTGGTGGGAGCTGCATGCTGCTAAGCACTCTGGAAAATCTATCCTCTGTACAATAATATATGAGGCAACCCTCTTCTTTCAGTAGTGCTACTTCCTTGTGAAGACTCCGTTTCTTCCTCTTCTTTTTCCCATAATCCTGATGAAACATCTGCCTGACTTGTTCAAATAATTGAAGCTCTTGGGGTTTTGATTGTTTATGGTGAGAAAATGGAACCAGAGTGACACATACCCATCACCATTGTCCTGGCATTGCTTTGGAAAGACCTAGCTCACCCATCTCTTCGCCAGTTCTCCAAAGCTGATTACAGAAAAGCTTTATGCTGGGCTCAAGGGGGAATACTAGGACACTTACTGCCATGCTACTGTACTGGCTGAGTTTTGGCCAGTTATGCTAACATTAACAAATTCTAGTACAAATACTGGCCCTTGTCCTGCAGCTATTTCCCCAGACAGAGCTGTTTGTGATTTAAGTACGGACTCTACTTGAGCGGTGATTGCAGATTGGAACCTGTTATAAAGAAGGAATAGTAGGAATTAGCTTTTTTGCAAGGTGAATATGTTCTCATTCTTTCGTCTCATATCTCAGAGTTTTAAAAGTATTAAATTGCTTAACTGCTATTATTTTTGAAAAATAAAATGTTTAGAAATTGGACCCCCTGGTACATAATTGCCGGTTTTCAAAGAATGTCAGTTGGGCTACTGTCTTCTTGTGTTCCACAGGCTATTTCAGTGCTGTATTTATATGCAACAATTGCACCTGAAAAATGCAGGCTTGTGCAGTGCCTTTCTCTGTATTTATGGACAACATGAGCATGACTGCAGGTGGTTTTTTTTTCTGTAAATACAAATACAGCACAAGAGAATCAAAGAGTACTTACACTTCTCACTAGCTTATTTATTAGGCTATTTGCGGGGAAAGGCTTTAAACACATTTTGAAGACATACTAAAATATATAAATATTTTAACTACTCATAACAATTCCTCTGTTTCTCACAATCATACTCTCTGTGGGTAGATTCTGTGCCATTTCTGTGTGCATGTTCTTCCAGTTGCTTTTATGGTGTATTTTCATAGTATACTCTTAGACCTATAAAATTTGAACATCATTTTTATTTGCACATCATCTTTTTGTACAGTTCAGGTATGCCTGGTGAATATCCATCAAACAGGTGGTTTAGGAAAGTTCACAGGTAGGGCGAGTTAATTGCTGAATAGAATTGAGACTTTTATGCTTTGCTTGCCACAGTTTTCAAGGATATGGAATTTACTTTTTCACACTGTGCTGCAAAAAGTGATGCATATGTTAGTATTAGAAAGTATACAAAATAATTAGGAATTATTATACAAAATATTCTGGTTTTGTTAAATTCTTTCACAGCTATATGTTATGCTTATATATTGTTGGAACTAGATGATCTTCAAGGTCCCCCTCCAACCCAAACCATTCTATGATTCTGTGATTTCTTTTTGCTAAAGATTTCACTGATATCACGTGGGGTTTTTTTCAGTGTCAGAATCCGATCTGTTTCCCAGTGGATAAAGTGATTTGTGTAACACAGATTCAAGGCGGGAAGAGAGGAAATTCTTTTAGAGCAAAGAAAGTGCAATATGCAGTGTATTAGTTGTGCCCAAAAGCTTCCTGTTCAACTATAATATTCCTGATGTACAGTAGAAGTATTTCACACTTACTAGTCAGTGTGAGATATGGGTCTGGATGGTGCTGTGTTAAGGTCTGGAAAACACTGGGTATAAGTGAGAAAGACTTTATCAAGCACAGATACATTTATGTAAAATCCAGGAGAAAAGCTGTAATTTATAATTTTTAAAAAGTGTATGCCTATCAGTACACTCAGCCCTGTGTTTCCTTTCCTAAACTGATGGGAGCATGGAAGGAACAAGATTTTACAGACCTGTAGTCCCAGCAGAGTAGTGTAGGATCTTGTATGGTGATTTCCTCCAGGTTTTCTTTGTGGATCTGTCCTGCAGAGCCTTGCTAAGAAAGGCCTCCAGCCTTGGTAATTTCTCTTTGTTTAAACTGTGAAGAGTATTTACAAGTGGACATTTCAGAAACACTGCAGTTGGGAGTATAATTTCCTTTAAAAATCAATAGTCATGGGCTCTTGACTGACTCAGGAGTTTTTCTCACTTCTCCAAATAGAAGCACAAGCCAGATAAGAAGCTGGCTTTGGGGACTGTTTGCATATCCTGTTAATGATGTCTTGTATCTAAGTGTTTGTATGGCCTCCAGTTGAGAGCTGGTCAGGGATTTTTCTTTGTAAGGTCCATTTTTTTTAAAAGTTAGTATCTTTGTTCAGTGGTTCTCTTGGGTGTAAAAGCAGCAGAGTAATACTGTAAGTGATACCTTATTATATAGATAAGAATTGGGCTTGCTGTCTAGAGGCACAAACAAATGTCTAAGGAAAAGAGTGTAACAGGTGTGGTGTGTTGGCAGGACCCGCATCTGCGTCTCTTGCAGGATTACATATGCCCCATATGAAAGTGTGTGTCTGGAAAGTCAGGAGTAGTGCCATATGGAAGTGATCCAAATTCTTTCAGACGATAAAGAAAAGATGTGAACGCAGTTTGAGGGATGAAATGTTGTCTGATGGCTATAAGTATTACTGCTTCAAAGAAGAAAAAGTAAAGGTCAAAAAAATAAATGGGAGAGTGGATAGCATGTCATAATGTTCACAGATTATTGTGTTCCAAGGCTGGATGGGACCATTTTGATCACCCAGTCTGACCACCAAGATTCTAGTTGGCCAGCCTCAATTATTTTCATTTTTCAACCAATAAATTCTCTTTCCAAATAAATCTAGTGTTGAATTGAAGACTGAAAAAAATTGCAGGTAAAACATCATGCCATCAACACATCATTTGGGTATGTCATTCACTGTCTTTATCTATGTTGATTGTTGGAGTCATACAGAGTAGGTAGGCAGAAAAAAAAAGTCTACTGGGTTTGTTGTTGGTCTTTAATTTAGAGAGAGACCATAATCAGCATGATTTGCATCCAGTTGTTACCATTGTGCAGGTCCCAGAGCCCCTGAGGTTGTTCTGGCTGGTTTGTACCGTGTCTTGCCTGCACAGAAAGGCGATGTGGGACACCCTTAAGTAGCATGGCTTATGCAGGGGCAAGACATGTAAGGACTTACTGGGGCCTTTTTCAAGTTCCTTTGGTGGACACAAATGGTGAGATTTTTTTCCCTCTCCTGAGGAAGAACATCTAACCCCTCAGAAGGAACTGTGGCTTGAAGCTACAGTAATACAAGCTTGGTAGATATGTTCAAAGACTGCTAAGTACGTTTTTGCTAACAAATGTATGCTAATCCCCATTATTTGTATTCCCAGACTTGTCTACCTACAAATACAACTTAGTGGTCATATATGTTACACATATTTCACTTTCTATGAGCCACAAAGGATGTGAATCTATTACTACTCTCACCTGGAGGGATTGGGCTGTTAGCTTTAGATACCAAGAGTTATGAATTTAGCTTCGGAATTCCCCAGTTTCATCGGCTTTGTGTGTTGTAGGAGATGGTAGCCTGAACACAAACATGATGACGAATGAGATTTAATGCACACGAATATCTGCAGAAAGCAAAAGACTGAATAAAGGAATTCAAGAAGTGCTCCCATAGCTGTCTTTGATGATCTGTTGCACTATTCTGAATAGCAAATACAAATACAAGAGGAAAAAAGGACCAACTCTTTCTTTCCTTATACCAAAAAGTCACTAAACCAGGGAGAAATAGTAACAGAAAACCTCAGGAATTAAGTATTGGTATACTAAAAGCTGTACTTACAGCATCCTGTTTGCTATCGCGCCATCCATGAATTGGTTTGCTTAAATTATTTATTATTCAGTTATTATTAAAATCAGCTGAAAAATGGCAAGGTGTTTTCAAATAACTCAGAAAAAGAACAGGAAGAGTTATTGCAAATACTTGTGTGCAGCATATAATTGGCAAAGTTTGGCCAGGTGTTGTGTGAGATGATTTTGAGCCCAGGTAGGAGATGGGTCTGCACTGGTTCTTTGGGGACCTTTGCAGACTCAGAACTGATAGGTTACCTGAAAAAAAGATTTGAATGAGTTTGAGACTTTGCACCTGAAGTTATTCTTTGCTCTCCATTGACCCTCAGCTGGGAAGGAGAAGGGGTTCAAGACACAGCAGGAGCTGTGTATTTAAGAAACACCACTATTCAGTGTTAGGATAAGAGCTTTCAGAGAGCAGAGGAAGGACTGATGTGCAGCACTGCTTGCTGCTTGGGGAACTTTCTGCTTCTGAAAACAGAGCAGGAAGGTGCGGCTGGTGCTTGTGAACCAGGGATTACAGCTGATGTGAGCTGACATGACTTCAAAAAACCTTTAGGTGAACGAACATGTGGTTGTGCCAGGCTGAAAACTTAGTGCAGATGGGGAAGTAACCCCTAGTCCACATGTTCAGTGGAGCACAGGAGGAGTTAATAGATATGGAAGAGCTGAAGACTAAAAAATACTGTTCAAAGATACAGAGAGAAAATTCTGTTCTCTTCCATCAGCCATCCTCATCTCCCTGCATTTTATTGTTACGTGCCCTCACTTTTCATGACAAAATGGGAAGTGTTGTAGAAGCATTGCCAGTGGAAGCAGTGACAAAGTGCTTCCCCAAGCTCTGTACCGCTGAAGAGCCTCCCAGAAGCTAAGTCACATGTCCCTTTCCTAGCCCAGAACTAGGGACAGGCTGTTGTGGCTTCTGGGTTCAGCATCTAGAAGCCGCAGCAGCTTATTAGCTCCTGTAATGTATTGATTACAAATAGCCATCAGCTTAACTACTGTAGGGAAAGGAAGGAAAGGGAAGGGGCATAAAACATATGTTTCTTGGTTAAAAACAGAAAAGAAATTACATCCTTATATGACCTCAGAAAAACTCTGCCTGTTTTTATCTCTTGTCTTAGTCCCTCCAATCTGCCTTAGACTCCATCGTGGTCAATACTTCAATATTTTGAGGGAGTACGTGGAAGGAGGAAGTGGTGTTGCTGTACCACAAAACCCAGTTTATACAGATGAATTGGATTGCTTGCCTCCATTCTTCTCTGGGTCTTTGGCAGATGTTGAAGGACTCATGTATTTTTGTTTACAGCTGAAAGCCCCAGAAACCCCATTGTTCTTTCAGTTACTGTTTATGATGGGTATCTTGTGCACTTCAGAACAGCTGGCAGGCACCAGAGCTTCATACCTTAATCACATTTTCTTTGTCAGTCTTTCACATACTATGCTAAATGGGAAACTAGCAGAAAATCCTTTGAGCAATTACAATAATAGGATAATAATAATTATTTCAGTTCCTTTCACTTATTTAGTGTCTGTGAGGTTAAAATGAGATCCAGCATAATGTTACCCCTTTGAAAAGCTGTGGATATTCCCTGCCAGCAGCATCACCTTGAGAAACTGCTCTCTAGGGCCTCACCTTCCTGCTCCCTTATATTTGCTATGGTAAGGCAGGGCTGTACTGTCACCTTCCTATTCATGTCTGTGAGCAATTGACTGCACAAATGAAGTCGTGAAAGAGAATGTGAATGAGGGGAATCACCACCATGAAGAAGGTTTTTTTCCTCTGTGTGCCTATAAAAGACAGGAGAACATTAAAGCATAATCTCTCCAGTACAGAGGGAGAATGCTTACATAAGACATCTTCCTTTCTTGACTGCACATCATGTAGGTCTTAGAAGCACTAGTGAGAACTAGGTGTGTGCAACCAAAAATGTAACACACGGGTATACCTTTAAGCCCGTTGGTTTCTTAAGACATGCATTAAGGTAACGCACTACCTTCCTATCTGGTCCTTTCTGTGAAAGTATTATCTACAAAATGTTGGATTATTGGCACACTAAGTTAGCACTTTATGTCTTCTGAAATAAAATCCCTTGGGGGACTTTTCCTGGCCCCCCAAAAAAGTGTTTTGCATTTAATAAAAATTTTAAAGTTCAACTTGAAGTTTTCAAATCATTGTACCTATTGTTAGTGCTGTGATGTTGATAAGTTCCTTAAGGATATGTGTGACCATAATAAGCTGGTCTTATAATTTTTTCACCAAGACAAAAATAGCAAAGTGATTAAAAATCCCAGATTTTCTTTTTTTTTTTTCCTTTGGTGATGCAGACTATAACTTTCCATGTTGAGTGAGAATACAGAACAACTCCAGCTTTTAGTGGGAATCTGTCCCTCTTTCTCACCTCTCTCAGCAGACAGAGATGGAAGCATTCAAAACCTCTCAAAAGATGGGATTGCAGCTGACTATCTCCCTTCATCTGTAGCATGGGTGACTGAAAGAACTGTGTTTGTCACTTCCATTAATGTGGCTATCTTGATGCTTGACTTAAAGAGAGAAAATAATGGCTCAGACTCCCTAAAATCCAATGTGTGCCACAATTCTGGCTCCCTGTACATCCAGTAACCCAGAGCAGATCTCCATGGAGGGCAGCCTGGATGTGGCCATTCCCAGCATTGCCACTGGATGAAATATCTTTACCAAGGCTAGCCCACTCATCATTGTATGAGAAGGCAAACGTTGGGGGTTATGCTGTAGTACTTCTCACTCTCTTCTGTGGTCATCTTTACTAAACAGTAAATGTTTTGGTCCCTGATGCCTGCTTGGATCTAATCCCCTGGAAATTAGACCACCGGACAGTGGTCCCAAAGAATTGCAGCAAAGGTTTGCTGGAGTATTTTGTTTCTTATGCTCCTTTGCTTACCCTGGTAATTCCATCTCCAATTTGGCTTTTCTAAGGACATGAGGAGAGCAGAAGATGACTGTCAACCTTGACCTTCTTGGGGCCTTTTTTCTACTACTCTTCATCCAGGAGAACCCCTACCCAGAATAATTTTTGGAGCTAAGACTATTTGTTTTCTTAGAATTTTTACTTGTGTTTTAAATAATGCACTTGGCTGACAGTATTTGTCCCCAAGAAAGGAAGTTTGGGAAGATAGGGACAGGTCACTGAAGCTACACTACAGCATTTTGAGATGGTGTCTTAGGTTTAGCTGCAGAGGCAGACACATGCAAAAACATCTTATTTGGTTTCTTCTATCTGTATCTAAAGAAAGCTTTATAAAGCACTTAAATACTTTTAAAATGCTCTGTTTTGGCTTTATGTGGAGAACTGTAAACCTTTAGGAGATGATTTTCAGGTAGAGACTTTAAGGTACTCAATGCATTGCACATCCTGGCAGGACAAATTCCAATATTCTGTTGGAAGAAGCATGGATGAGTAAATTTATTTACACCAAGTTGTTAATTTCTGATTGAAACGGTTGCCTGGAAGTCTCTGTAAATGTGTATAGCTAACAGAGAGCTGTCCTTCTGTACGTGTATTTTTATACTACTTTCAGCTAATTCAATGATGGAAATACTAAATCTAGCACTCAGACAGCTTTTGGATTTATGACACTCCCTGAAGGACTTTGGCTTACAGTTATTCATATAGGTAGTTTTTAAAATTTATGACAGAAATAATAACTCTGTGATAATATTCATCCAAATGCTTATTTAGAGCACCCAGTGTGAGAACAAAAAAAATGAGCAGCTAGAAATTCCTGGGGCAAAGCTTTGGCTCAGTGATCTGCTGTCCCTCACAGGGTGGGGAAGCCAGAGACATTTCAGAGACTTAAGGCAATTTTCAGCATTTGCAGAATGGTAAAACCAAGTGAAATTTGGCCCAGAGCAGCAACTAGTATTAGTAATTTAATTTTATTTTAGGTCCTGTACTTAACTCTTTCAGTTTCATTACTGTTTTCTGATATTCAGGGATGTGCACATGCACTGTAAAAGCATTTAGTGAGTTATCTCTGCCCCACTCCCCATGCTCATGGGATGATGGAGATTTTCAGCAGCTTGTTCTGCCCCTCTTGCTGCTCTGTCATTGTCAGTGGTGTTGCCCAGAGCACACTCTGGATTCTCCAGAGGTTGCAGCAGATCTCTTGGGTCTAGGCAGTAACAAGGGCACCCTGGAAAAATGAGAACAGGCAGCTGGAGATGAGTGGAGTCAAGTCTCAGTGAACTGCCTGATGTGGTGTTGCCCTGCCTGCTGTCTTCCCTCTTTGGGCCATTACATCCACCAAGCTTTATGAAAGGAGCCTGCTAACTATGAGGGATGACTTGTGTATATGTACTGTCATATTTGCCATATGTTCTTTCCACATTCTATAGTCAAATATACCTACTGTGACTTGAAGGGAGGTCCTTCTGCAGTGGAGGCAGAAAATGTCCTTCTAAAATTCATGTCTTTGTAAGAAGAGGGTTAGTGATGTGATCAGATGTGAACAAGTGATAGGAGCATTCAGGTGTGATCTTACAGATATGTGTGGAATGATAGTTTGCTTTGTTGTTGTTTGGTTTGGTTTGGTTGGTTTGGTTTGGTTTATCTCGCATTTAAATCCAATAAACAGGAATCGCCTGTATAAAACTTACAAATCTTTAAAAAATTTTGAAACTCCACAGTGGTGACTGGGCAAAGCTCATTCTTTCCGTTTCAGTGAGGCACACCAGGGCGGGTGTTGTGTTGGATTAATGCTGTTTTACGGTTCGTTACCCACCTGCGGAGGAGCTGCTGCCCCACCACCACCCAGAGATGTGCCAGTGCTCTCAGGCAGGGCTGGTGGCATCCCTCCCTGCGGGGCGCTGGTGTGTCTGCAGCCACTGTCCCATCCCCGCTTGGCCTCTGGAAGGGATATGTATGCACTGGGGTAACAGGCAGAGCTGGTTACGGGATGGGGGATGCGGTTAAATTGGAAGAATTGCACAAAAGCCTTGGGGGAGCTCCAGCTATTTGAGAGTAATGGAATAACCCTGCACTGAGCTCCAGCTGTGCCGAGCCGTGCCCACCTCAGTGGTTGGCTCACTGCCAGAGGATGGGGTCCAGACTAGGAGCTGCCTGGTGCCTGCTCACCTGTGTCGTCGCAGGAGTGGGAGCGGGCAGCAGGGCTGGAGAGGGCATCAGCATTTCTTCCACAGAGGTAAGAGCCTATAAATGCTGATTATCAGCCTCAGGATTACTGGAGAGTACTGTTATTAAAAGCTCAATTGCAACCACTAAGATGAATATAAGTGACTCCAAAAATAGGTTATTTCAGAGAGAAACTTTCAGACCTTTTAATAAGCAAAACAGCTAGCACTTGTTTGTATCCCTTGAAATTATGTGGTTTTTTTCCCCTTGCTCTTTAGGGTTAATGCACTGTGGCTGTATCATAAGAGCGTGTCTGCTAAGTGTTTCTAGCAAGATTTCTTGAAATGCTGCCAGAGACCTGGAGAGCTGCATACCTTGCTTTTAACACAGAGCGACAGCTTTGAATCACACATTGTGGCACTGCATAGCCAGGGTTGTAAATACCAAATTTTAATTATCAGGTATATTCATAATTCATTAATAGGAGGTAGACAAATAGCCTGGGATGGCATTGCATTACAAGAAAGATAAATGGAAGATGGTGCATAGATAATAGATGCTGGAGTAGAGTGTGTGGAATTTTTCTTTCCTCCATTTTGTCTTGCTGCAGCTATTTTGCTTGAATTCTTAAAGTCGTTCCAGGAAGAGGGACTGGAATTAGGACAAATGTACATCCATCACAAACGTTCAGAATCTGAAACTGAGCTTTAAGTAGGATGTGAGCTGCCGAATGCAAAAGCCACAGGAGCAGCTGTAATGTTTTATTTGTTCTGTGGCAAATACTTCTCTAGTTACTTAACAGCACCCATTTAAACTTCTAGAGGCATTGAATAAAACACTTCCTTCCATTTGCTCTTGAATAGATAAGTTTAATTGACTTCAGGATAACTATTCCAAGAACTGCTTATCAGTTTGGGTGGTATGATCGATGATATGTCATTGATTTAATGACATAAACCCATGTTTAGGTAATGGACTTCTCAAAGTCTTTCTCTTGTAAACATACAATCATCTGCTTCAACAGTTCTTTTTCAGGCTAAGTTAAAAGTAGCATGTGAGACATGTAATGTATATTCAATATATCACATACTCAGCTGTAACTTGAGTCTAGGTAGAAGAGTACATTATTGGCCTAACCATCAAACTGGCTTTAGAGGAATACTCAGCTATAAGAAAATGATGACTACCTAATTTTATATCATTAGAGATAATTATTGTAAATAGGAGTGCTTTTAATCTAAAGGTGAATAAATGGCACCCGTGCAATATATTTGTCTATGGTTTGAAACACCAGTTTAAGTGAAAGATATAGTGGGAAATAGAAACTCTCAGTTCGTTTGAAATACCGTTTTTTTTCTTGTGGAGGTGTCTTTGGACAGTTGTGATGAAAATGGTATTTAATACAATGTCCTTGGCTTAGTGTCAGATATGTGTTATATTGTTCCTTAATGTGGGGTTCTTTGACTATCCAGATGAGAGCTTGACCAGTCCATGCACCTCAGTGTTAGGAGGGCCTGGAGAAGTGCAAACCTCCATGGAAGAACTTAAAAAGACCCTAGGCCCACTAAGTTATTTTACTCTATGTCATGCAATTTAGTTGGGAGCAATTAATAGGTGGGAGAGGGATGTTTTTGAATGAAACATGTTCTTGTAATTTTTAAATGTCAAAAAAAAGACAAGAACATGGGATACCTGTTTCCTAGTGGAAACAACCCATAGCCTACTGTGAAAAAAATGCTTATAAAATAATGTTCAGAAGCCTTCCTTAGTCTTTTCTTCACAGCTGATATTTTTCTCCAAATGGAAAAGGAAGCTTTTGGCTTTCTCACTGTCTTTCACATAAAGATTTCAGAGGTGTTTTTGTTATCTCTTAAGTTTCTGAATGTTTCACAGTTTTTGTGGAATATGAAACAATTATTTCAGTTGCTGCTCAGATGGATTTGCTTTCTGTGTGCTGTAATGGGTCAGGAGAGCTGAGCAGAGCAGAATTGCAGGGTCAGGTGTGTATCCTCTATTGCAAGAGGTCCACAGGTAGGGTGAAAGGGAAGATCTCTAATTCCTTACAACAGGTAAAGTTCAGCAGCTGGTGACCATGAGGAGAGCTCCCCATTGCTGCTGCCACAGAGAACAGAAGCAGTCTGGGGACCTTAGGAAAAACAGCTATGGAGCATGTGGGTAGGGATGTTGCCTTCTGTGTCAGCAACCAGCTGGAGTACATCGAGCTCTGCTTGAGAATGGATGAGAACTGACTGAGTGTTTATGGGTCAGGATTAAAGAGTGAGCAGGCAAAGATGATGGAAAGGTCCTGTTGTAGTGGAGGTCTGCTGCATGCCACTTGACCAGGACAACAGAATGATAAGGCCTTCTGTAGACAGATTCGAGCAGCTTCATGTTCATGAGCTCTGGTCCTCATGGGAGTCTTCAGCAACCCCTGTATCTGTGTGAGGGACAGCACATCAGGGCACAGGCAATCCAGGAGGCTCCTGCAATGAATTGAGGATATTCTCCATGTGATCAAGGAGCCAGTGAGGAGACTGGCTGTGCTGGTCCTTGTTCTTACCAATGAGCGTCTGGGGGGAAAATGTGAAGCTCAAGGGCAGCCTGAGCTGCAGTGACTGAAGTGCTGGAGTTCAAGATCCTCAGCAAGCTCACTACCGGACTTTGAGGGAGACTTTGGGCACTTTGAGGATCTGCTTGGTAGACTTCCATGGGATAAAGCCCTGGAGGGAAGAGGAGCCCAAGAAAGCTGATTAATATTCACAGATCACCTCCTCCAAGCTCAGGAGTGATGCAACCCAGCAAAGAGGAAGTCAGGCAAAAACACCAGAAGGCCTGTGGGGATGAGCGAGGAGCTCTTGGAAAAATGCAGACACAAATCAAAGTCCTTATAGCGTGTGGAATCAAGGACAGGTAGACTGGGAGGAATACAGAAAAATTGTCTGAATCAGGTTAGGAAACCAGGAATCAGGTTAGGAAAGCTAATGCCCCGACAGAATGAAATACAGCCAAGGATGTCAAAGGCAACAAGAAGGCCTCTTAAGGTGTGTCAGTGATTAAAGAAAGACCAGGGTAAATGGGAGCCCTTTCCAAGACCACAAGGCCATGTACCTGATGAGATGTATCTGCAGGTCCTATGGGAACTGGCAGATGAAGTGACTCAGCCATTATCCATCCTGCTTAAGAACTTGTGGCTGTCAGGTGAAGTTCCCATTAACTGGAAAAGGAGAAACATAACCCCCATTTTTAAAAAGGGAAAAGGAAGTCACAGGGAGCTAGAGGCCAGTTGGTCTCACCTTGGTGGCCATCAAAGTCATAGAGCATTGAACCTCATGGGAACAATGCTAATATTTAGATTAGCTATTAGGAAGACATTCTTTCCTATGAGGGTAGTGAGGCACTGGAACAAGTCGCCCAGAGAAGCTGTGGATTCCTCATCCCTGGAAGTGTTCAACTCCAGGTTTGATGAGGCTTTGAGCAAGTTGGTCTGGTGGAAGGTGTCCATGGCAGGGGTGTTGGAACTAGATAATCTTTTGAGTTCCTTCCAACTCAACACAGTCTATGATTCTTGATTTTCTACTGATTAGGTATTTGGGGCCTGATTTCCAGGAACAGTGTGACAAGGACACGTGCTGTTCCATCAGCCAGAAAGCTAATGGGAGATGGTGTTCTCACTTTTTGAAAAAATAGGTCTCAATTTTTGAAATTTAATCACTGAATGTCTAAGGCAGTTTATTTTGTCTGGAAAAAAAGTCAGTAGGGTTTCTGCTGAAGCACATATATGGTTTCACCCAGTTACAGAACCAGTGATTTTGCAAAGTGGTGGTAACCATCAGCTTCTATTTCAATTTTAGTTTGTAAAATAAATAAAATCAGCCAAACCCACCTTATTTTATAGTTTCTAGGACAGCTGGAAATTTCAAAAAGATTCAATACTCAGCTATATATACTGTGTGTGCAGTAGCATCTCCTAGGTAAATACCATGGTAAAATGACTCTACGTCCAATTTCCAACAATGGCAAACACAGAAATATCATTTTATTTAGATGTTCTCATCAGCAACAATCTGCCATTTTAAAAACTGAAAATACACAAAAATTTGAAGAAAATAAAATTGATGGCATAAACTATCCAGTGTCAATAATTATTTCAGAGCATATTCTTGTTCCTCGTTTCTGAAAGTTTAAAGGGGCACTTTTATACTTTAGTAAAAAAGTATATGCACCCAACAGCCAAGCTATACGTTAAAATTATCATTACCATATGGTCCATCCAATGTGCCTTTACTGATTCTGCTTTAAAAAACAAGTTACAGATAGTATTGTTCTTCAAGGCCCATCTCAGAAAAAAATTATTTTTGTGGTTTTTCAAAAAAACCCCGTTATATCAAAGCCGTCGTAATTGTGTGTATGTGTAAAGCTAAGCATACTTACTTCTAAATGCTTAGTTGAACAGGGCATTCAGAGCATTTCATTGTTGTTCAGGCCAAAGCACAAATATTTTACAAATGCGGAAAACAAAGTGAATTATTTGCTTGAGGCTAAGGAATCAGTTGCCAGGAGGTTTGGAAGGGATTAAATTCCCTGACTACCTTCCTGACAGATGGAGCACAATTTGAGAGCCATTTACTTACTAGATATGGTTGTAAGAAACTTCATGATGGTTGTGTTATAGTTGTCTTTATTCTCTGTAAATGCTCCATCCAAAAAATAGGATTTTTTTTTCAAGAGCAAATAAACTATTGTTTGACAATTTATTATAACAAAAGTAGATAATTATGTATACTTTCATGTTTTTGTCTTACAGTGTTGTTATGAAAAATTTTACAGCCTTAGCAATATTTTTCATTTTCCCTAGTAACATTAAAGCCATCATTTAATTTTAGTGTATGGTATACAATTGCTTGTTGATTTATCACAAGTTTAAGTGGTATATTCCTGGAGCATGGAACACAATTTTGCCCAGGAAAATTAAGTCCCTGATTGTAAAGGGCAAGAACAGTTGCTGAACCAGTTGCTATTCTGTTTTCAATTTTTGTTAGTAATTTATTAAGCATGTAACGTAAGCTTCTCACACATTAATCTCTTCCTGAAAAAAAATTTTGAAAATAATTCCTCTGTTTGTTGTTGGGCTTTTGTTAAAGAAAAATTTATGTATGACTTTTTGATAACAATTGAAGTATGGAAACAATTCTTTCCAGAGAATGGAATGAACTTTCAGATTTTAAGTAATAATAGTGTAAATTAAAGTTATTTGTTTCATGTATTTCTGCTACATTTCCCCAGCAAAGTTTGTAAGCAACAGATTAAAACCAAACAAATGATGAAACTACAAACAGATGTGGTTTTAGCATGATGAGTGGTAGTCCTGTGGGACTGTTTTCGATGAAAACTGGGGATGCAAACCATTTACATAGATTCAATTCAGATTAGCTGTGCATTGGAAGAAATCTAGGAGGCCAAATCACTCAGAAAGGTACAGGAGCTATAAATATAAGTAGTGGAGTGCTGGGAGGAATATTCAGGGAAATTTTATTCACTTCTGGCCACTACTGGAGATAGGTGGATCTTCTACTTCATTGTTATTTTGAAGGATGTTTCCAGTCCTGTTATAAACTTTTTTATGTACTACTGCACTCATATAAGGACAGAGTAGACGTGATGGCAAACCAATGTCTTTGGACTTCTGAGACTGACTCCCAAGTGTTGTTTCTTGGAAGCAGGGACCACCAGAGAGTGCTGCTCATGCTACAGAGCATCAGCCTTGTGTGGCTGTGGGAGATGGCATAAGATGGAAAACCAGGAGTGGCTCAGAACTAGTGAAGCAATTATGTGTCCATTGCACACATCAGCACTAATGAAAACCTCACAGGTATTTCCAGAGGAAAATGTACCCTTTCTACTCATAAACATCAAAGGATCTGTAGGGTTACTGATTAGGAACTGCAGCTTCTTTTACTTAAAGAAGGCATGGTTAATTAATGATTTTGCGTTCTGATTAGAAAATTAACATTGCTAATGCTGTTATTAGATAACTGAATTTTGGTATTATAAAAGCCTTTTGAAATGCAATTTGACAGAGCATATATCAGATTAAATTGGATTGATTATGGGAATTTTGAAGTTGTTGATTTCTTTGAGAGCTCCGTTAACGAAGCATTATATTGTAACAGAACCCATTAACTGCGCTGTTCTACTTATCTAACGGCCCATTACCTTCAATAGGTAATAAAGTACATACTCGAAACACCATAGCAAGCAGGGTAGGACAGAGTTACTCCACTGTGTCCACTACAGATCTTTAGGTACAGTTCTAATTTTGTGGTGTTGGGAGGGGTCTTGTTTCTACTGTCAACTTGGGTTGATAACACTGAGTCCCACAGACCCCAGTCATGAAGTGAGACCATAGTTTGGCATTGTCTATTAACATCAGTGGACTGTTGTGATAATACCACATGGCAGGATGGAGCAGTGGCAGTGTTCTGTCTATCACAGCAACTAGTAAAAAGAATTGACACACTGGGACATGGACTGTGATCCTCCCAAAATGTCAGTAGTTATGTGCATATTCTCACCTCCCCAAACGTTTTGTTTTGAGCTCTACATATGCCAAAACTTAATGACATGCTGTTTAAGTGGACGAGGTAGTATTATGGTTTCCCCCTTCCAGAACTACTGAAGTGATAAATTTATCTTATATCTCTATGTATAACAGTTAGTTCTAAAAAGCATAAGAGTACTTAAA
The DNA here is from genome assembly GCA_013396695.1 of Sakesphorus luctuosus. NCBI lineage: Eukaryota > Metazoa > Chordata > Aves > Passeriformes > Thamnophilidae > Sakesphorus > Sakesphorus luctuosus. The sequence goes on along the minus strand of VWZD01004950.1, from coordinate 13,378 downwards.
AACACTACTGCACATTTAGGGGCTTCACTAAATTACTAGTGTAGAGTAATTCAGCTAAAACTATAAGAGTACGGGTGGTTATATCTTCTTCTTGTTTGGATGTCTGGCAAATGTCGTTTTTGTTCCAAGACAAACTTTGGTTAGTAGTTGAGCTCAATGATCTTAAAGGTCTTTTCTAACCTAAAGGATTCACTGATTTCTGTGATTCTATGTAGTTTTGCTCAGTTTCTTTTAGGTGAAGTATTTTTCTCCCTAGAGGCCAAAGCAACTGTGTTGTCCTCTGGGTTACCATGCAAAGCATAAAAAATATGCATTAAATATTAAAATAAGGAAGCCAACCTCAAAACTAGTATTAACTAGAGGCTCTTTTAAATTCTTTTACAAACTTCCCTGCATTGAATCTTGGCCGAAACCTTATCATCCTATATATTCAAAATGCAGAGAAAAAGCATTGGTGTCTAATTTATCAATATTAAGGCTATGTCTACGGAGTTCTTTGCTACTTCTCCATACATTACTGTAATGGTTCCACTGAAGGCAATGCGCAATGCCAAGGTACAACTCAAGAATATAGTCAAAAGTCCTGTGGTGCATAGACACAACAAAGAGTTATTTTTCATCATCTGAGTTTCTTGATAGTAGTGATGATGCAGGAAAATATATTTGTACAGTTGGCAGCTGAAAACTGCATTTTTTGAGGTCAGGAATATACGAGGTCAAAAATAAAATCTGTAGTGCTATTTGTTGTTACTTTTTGAATTGCCATTAATGTAGATGTTTCCGCATCCGCAGTTACATACTGTGATTGTCTGTCAGCCCTGAAAAAGAAGCAGCCTGCAAAAGGAAACAACTAACAGGGGAAATACATTCTTACACAGTTCTGTTGCCATCCCAGCATACATGGTCTGCTTCTTTATGCTTAGGAGATAAAGCAAAACTTTTACCATATTCTGCGAGGAGGTTTTGGGAGTGGCAGAAAGATTGGAGATGTGAAAAATAATGTACTTTCTGGAAGTTTCTATTAAATTACATGCCCCAAGTATCCCTGTGTGATCTTGACTGTAAGAGGCAAAATCTGGGCTCAGTAGAGGTTAATACATCCAAGAGTAATAACCCAAGAATACCTAAATGCACCTGTCAAAGACTGATAAGAGCTTGGGTCTGTCAGCTGCATTTCTGTAGTTCTGGAATTGTGTCAGCCCAATTTCCTCTCTATTTTATTACTTTACAGTAACAGAAAATTCTTAGGAGTGTCTGGTGCCTTGCAACCCCTCAAACATAATTCATGTTATTTGCCACCCAAACTGCACTCACAGTCCTGGAATACTAAAATTCTGCCTGCATGGCAGGGTGGAAGCAGTAGCTAATTTAATTTTTTTTAAAAGTCCAAACAAAACAAAAAAAGCAAGACATGACACTGCTGGCCTTTGATGTAAGACTCCTCTTTGTTAGACTGGATTTTTTTAAAATGAAAATGGCTTTACACAAATGTAATTACACTGAGTTCATTGGCATTTACATGAATTTACTTTGGCTCTTAACTCTTTTATCAAATTTCCATTTTCAGTAGTTTGGGTTTCACTTTGAAAAATATTCTCCATACTCAAAGTCGGAGACTTGTGGAACAGGTCCTAGAATCAAATAAAATTTTAGTTTCATTTAGAGAAAAATAGATCAAAACCAAAAAGGAAATCAGGCTTCTCAATCAGGAAGCCATTTGTTTGGCACTAAATAAAAAAAAATCCAAAACACTAAGTCATTATTTTGATAAGGGGGAAGCAGAACAGGGAAAATGAATAATGGTTAAAAGTAAAGGGCCAGCAAATGTGGGAGAGGGTGAAAAATGTGTTGTAAGTGTAGTCTCTTTCACTCAAAATAATAAAAGAGAAAGCAGATGGGAAGGATTTACTGCCATTAGTTAAACAGGAAAGTAAGAAAAGCAATTCCCAGAGCATTACAACGTGAGTTGTGCTGTGACCTGCATCATTTCTATCAGAGTGTAGAGATTTCTGGAGCCAGTGTGTTTATCCATGCCATGGTAACTCATTCCATCAGGTTATATATCCTTTTTGACTTTGCCCTATCCATTTCTGAATTTATGTATTCCTCTGAAATTCACAGCATCCTGGGGTGGGAAGGAGATGCGGATCATGTCATATTCATGACCTACAGTGTCTTTCCTTTTTTGAGATATGAAATTAATCGGAAGGAGACAAATCTTCAGCTACTAGCAGTTGCTTTTCCAGAGTTTATGCAGAAAGCTGCATTAAGCTTACTAATTAAACTAGACAAAATGTTTCATCCAAAATAGCATTTAGCCAAACATGCAGATCTTTTGGTATTGATATATTTCA
>VWZD01004950.1:595-10651 GCA_013396695.1 Sakesphorus luctuosus | reverse complement strand
ACATAAAGTTTGATTTTATTTTAGAAGCCTCAGATGATATTTGTATTGTAGTACTCACTGGGGTACTCCAGTCTTAGAGATAATTAAAAAAAACATGTATGTGATTAGTACATGGCACGGAATATCTGAAGCAGTAGTACTACAAGACCAAGTCACACTAAACTCCCCAAATAAACAGTTAACTCTTAAAAACTAGGCTCTTCACACATCTATGAAGTTGCGACAGTGTTCTCCGTGCCCTTAAGATTCTTGTGACTGCTCAGTCAATCAAAATCCAAATGGAAAAACTAGCTCTTCAGGACACTCTGGATATGTCAGGCCTTTGAAGAGATGGTATTTGATTAAAACTATCAAAATGACAGTAAAATTGTCTATAATATAGACAATATAATATAATACTTCTTTTCCTGAAACGACTCCACTAAAACTTTAAAACCTAGAAAGTGTTTGAAGACTTCATTTTGAAAACTGTACTTTTATGATAAATAAGTCCAGAACAATTTCGAAGGATATTACCAAGTCTGTATGAATGACCAAAAAATACAAATTATTTAATAAGTGGGAACAATTTTTAATGTTACGTAAATGAAGCAAGATGGCACAGGAAGCAGAGACAGAGCTGAGATGTAGAAGTCTAATCCTGTAATGTTACAGGTAGCTGTTCTCTACTAGAATTATTAGAATTCTACTTACCTCAAGAAAGAGCAGAAAGCTGTTTGCTTGCTCTACTCTCAGCTGTATATGCCACTTAATGGAGAACAAGAAATCATCCTTATGACAATCAGTGTAACTAGATTTTCCATGTATTTTTTTCCTTCTCTGTATTTTATCACCCTCTTCCTAGTTAGACAGATACTCATGCTGGGTGAGAAAATTGCTTAATATTGAGGGCCTTTTGTTTATATATTTTGAAGCAGCAGAAAACAACTAGAATCACCACAAATGTTCATATTCAGTGCTAAATATCAACCTATTAATGTTTTACAGTATTTATTTTGTAAAAGCCATTAAAAATACAAAAAATCCCCTTTTTGATGCAAGCTAAAATATAAGATGGGGAGAGAATTTCTGCTGATAAAAATTAGTACAATGCCAGGGCTCAGTCTTAGGTTTTAAAAGTGATATCAATCTTAAAAGAAAATCTATTAGGAGGTACATGTTTTCTCTGTTTTCCCCGTCTTTTTTCCTTCTACAAAACTAGCACCAGTTCCTTAGTGGAATTTTCATTTTCAGAATTGCATGTGGCAATCTGTGAAATAAAGGCATTGGATAACTATTGCAGGCTACAAATACAGCACAGTAGACCACATGCATCTTCTCATTTCTTTGTAGGATATTTCATAAGAAAAATAAGATTTTTTTTTTCAAGTTGGAGATGGGCTTATGGTTGTGCAGGCAATGAACAAGTCTGATTATACATCAATATTCTCAGTAAGATTAGACAGATGTATCAGTAATCTTGCTCCAGTCTGTGTGCTGACAAGCAGTGCATGAGTAATGAAGAGGTCTTTCCAATGTGACCCTACTGGAGAGCACTAATGAACAGGGATGTGCATTATTAGTTGATAGTACATACCAGAATTAGAACAAAGAAACACAATTTAGCGTGCTGCTTACATACCTAATGTTCTAGCTGCTGTACTTTAAGGAACAGAAAAGAAATAGGACTTCTGTTCCAGACCTGGGCAACTACTGGGGTTTTTATCCTTGTTAACAAATTAATGCTTTTTTTAAGAAAAATGTAGAAAGTTTCAAGAAATTACTGTTCCTAGCTTTACAGTCAAAAAAGCAGACTATCTGACCTGAAAAAATATATTCATTTATGGATGAACAGAGAGATGCTTAAAAAATGAACAATCATGTTCAGTTGAAGGTGATGAACTCTTTACTTAAAAATGCAGATACATTTTTTTAGGTTTTGCCATCCAGAATTAACAGTTGAACAAATCAACTGTTTTCTGACTTCTCCTCTAATATGCTAGCAGTCCTTATATTTTGCTTTCTTTTTTGTAATTATGACAAAATCCTTTTGTGTCTACTTTAGACTGCAAATTAACCCTTCTTATGTTTTGAAATTGCGGGCAGTTCCATAGCAAGAGAGAAAAGAAGATAATATGGGGTAAAATTTCATTCCAGGAATGCTCCAATCCATAGGTGGTCATTCCAGTGATATGATAGCCATGCAAAGTTGTTGAGGTCCATGGATTCAAGTCACAATAGCACACTGCTCTCAGACAGACATATGGGTGTTTACATCTTCATTGCTAAGAACTCACGACACAGTCATGCTCTGGGCAAAGGCAGATACTCGCTGCCCAATGCAAACACAATCTTCTGGTGCAGTATAGTGGCTGTATAAAGGTGATTTTTCTGCTCCTTCAGACTTCAGTTGCGTGAGCAGAAGTTTTTGCTAGATGCTCACCAAGAGAGTCAGTGAGAAAGGAGAGGTGTGATGAGCCACTTGTTTGAAGGGGTGTGTTGTAAGAGGAGCAGCTGGTGCTGTGTTCACTCAAGGAGTCTGTCTCTGTTCAAAGACACCTCCAAAGACATCTAAAGAGATTGCAAAATATTTTTGTAAGCCATGCTACTGTGGAAAAAGTTTGTCCCTCTCAGTGTTAAAATTACACATAGATGAGAATGATAGTATGAGGGATGTTTTCCATTGTTACTGAGTAATGTATGTTTAGGATAAGGAACACCTCGTTATTAACAGAGCATGAAATCATCAATCAGTTTCAGCTGACCAGCTAAACATCTGGTCTGTGGTCTGCATGTCCCACAGATGACTGAAGCAGCCAAGAAAAAGTGCTTGGAAGTCTGTCAAGTCCAGTACAGTCCAACGTGATTTGTTTCACTGAAACTGGTAGCAGCTTGGTCTACCAGAGTACCTCAGAAGTGGTTATGTTCAGGTTACATAGCTATGTGAGGAGGCTCAAAGCTTGCTCTTATTTCCAGGCAAAGCAAATGGAATTCTAATCATCATGTCACAAGTAGTTTTTCAAAATTTCTTTGCTTTCATTAAAGCTGAAAGTTAGCCCCTAATCTGAATCCCGTGAAATTGGGGAAATAATGAAGGAGGTAAGTCATTCCTTTTGTAGCTGTTCTGTTACTTTTGATGAGTTTGGTTTTAATGAGAATTTGCTTTTGTGATTATACTCCAGTGAGACTGGTGCTAAGTGTTTTGTTGAGGTCTTCCATTTGATGAAAGGGGAATCTCACGTGGCTGCCTGTATCTTTATGGAGTTTGATGTGATGGTTAAAGAGAAAACTTCCAGATATTTCTGTGTTGTCTTCAGATGTTTAAAAGAATTTTGCATTTCAACCATTGCAGTGAAGAGATTGTACAATATATGAAAAGCCATCTAGCCCAGACAAACTGGATATGGCTTTTACCAGTTTGGCAATGACTCTTCCAGGTAACATCCCTCTCCATGTGTGGAAGATCAACTGAATCAGTGCCCTGAGCGGTGCACCTTTATTTGCAAAAGTAATGTCATTTTAGTATTTCTGTATTGAAGGATTTTGCAGAGGATGTAAATTTTAGAGCAGGGAAAGGAGAGAGACTTAATTTTGTTTCTTTTTGATTTCTATTTGCTTTATAGATATTTTAAAATAAGATTATTTTGGAGGTTCCTTTAGAAAAGAAATCCTTACAAATTGCAGCAAAATGTGCATACACGTGTGTGTACAGATGTGCATATGCATGTGTGTATACCCTACTGGTCAGTTCTGATGCAAGTTTGTCACCTCTAGTGGAGTAACTGTAAACACTTTGGGAAAATAAGGACTCTTAAGGTTAATAAAGGCTGTGTGCATGTTGTGCTCCTTTTGTTTATGCTTGAAAAGTTAACATGTTTAAGGGAATGTTTACAACAACCAAACTAACCAGGAATGAATTTTTTCTGCTTTTAAACCATTTACTGGCTACCATGTAGGTGTGCTAGGACTGGTGTAAAGTGCTGTAGGACTGTAGGTTTAGTTCTGGGCGCTAGGGGAAATAATCCTTGGTTTGAACCAAACTGTAAAAATAGAATAAAAGAAAGAAGTAGCCCCATTGCTTTGAATGGTTACTCCCTTTCAGATACACAACCTTATCCCAAACAAAGGTATTGTCCGCTCCAGAAGTATTGAAATTAAAGGATTATCCCTGAAATCCCCATCTCTTGTAGAGGCGAGGACAAAGGAGCCTGTGGGAAGTGAAAGCCTTTGGCTGTTGTTTGTGATAGCAAATTTTGACACTAGGAGGACTTGTGTTGGTGCTCCAGGACTGGCTTTGAGATATGCAACATTTGGAATCTGTCTGAGCATCACAGGATGAAGTTACACTCCCTCCTGTACTTTCTGGACCTTTAATGCTGAGTGTTATTCAAGAAACATCCGCCTCACAGCCAAAGGGGGACAGAGTGGTGCAATCCCACCGCCTGTTTTATACATTTATACATACATACGTTTCCTTACATTAGATTCATCATGTTTAACACACAGACATCTGACACACTCCAGGACATGTTCCCTAGACACACAGGTTTTCTGCTGCTTCAAAAGCCCCTTGCTTCTGCATGGTTGCTGCTTGGACACCATAACATAGCTACTAATAGGAGTGGAAGTTTTTGTCTCTGGAAAAGTTGGCTTTTGCAAAGAAAACTGTTGGGATAGCCTTAAGGCTTTCTCAGTGGGAAATTTAGCGTACCTATTACTGTGACCCTGCCCCAGTAACCATATCCCTCTGTAGCAGCTGAGAAGGTTGCCAGTTGTGCTGTTTTTAACAGAAGTATTTATGAGCTTAAAGCAATTCAGCGTCATGAAACACATTTGTAAAACCTATGTTTTTCATAGTAGAAAAATAATGCAAATATATTTTGCTTTCTAAGCAATTTGTTCTTTTCTCTATACAATTCCTTGTGTTCTAGTGTAGCAGGCAAAATGTATACTTTTGTTGTGTGATTGTGACAGTAATCTGGACAAGTGGTTAATTAGTAAGCATTGCTTTAAAAGAGCAAGTAAAATATTAAATAAAACTGTAATATCTTATACTTTGATTTTACTGATTGAGAAATATGAACAGTATCTTTTAGACTGTTAAGGAAACTTTGCTGTCTGACCATTGAGTAGACACTCTGGCATTCACACACCCACCACCCAAGACTCTCACTGCTGGGATTGAAGTGCTTTTGCAGCAAGGCTCACACAGCTGGACAAGGTTTCCTTACTGGATGGACCCTAGGTTTCCCATAGCAGAGTCTCAAATAATCTGAATACTTTAAGTAGTTTTATAATGATGCAGAACACAAAACCAGCTCAAGCTGAGTGCCTCTGAGGAGGGACCCTGAGCAAAGGACACCCTGAGCTTTTATGTTTTACAGCCTTACAGTGTAAGTATGTCATAGTCTGGGGTCTTCCTGCTGCATCACTGGTTCCTGTTTTGTCTCTGAGTGTCCATTCTTTTGGCTGGTCGCAAAGGTCTCATAACTGTGTAAAGGATCAGCACCAGTTCATGGTCTCTTGCCTGGTCTCCTGCCATTTCCTGCCACCCAGGGCACAACGTGGAGCTCCTGCTGCAGCTGCACACCGAGCTCCCTGCACTGAATGCATTCCTCAAATATACCACTGAAGTTTGTATTTGCTGACTGTTCGTAAGTTCCAGTCATCAGAGTGCTCTACTATCCCACATGCCGAGTTTCATGTAATTTACCATTATGCATCATGAATTTTGTAGAATGGGCATTATAAAGCTTTACCTGATGTTTTGTTAGAGTCACAATGGTTGTACACTGAGGATTTGTCATGCCTGACAAATCAAATAATAGATTTTCATGTACTGGGACCAGTGCCCACCAGTACACTCCAAATTAAGCCATGAGGGGCATACTTAATCATATTGATTAGAATGGTATAGTTAGAGATGTAGAGGAAGAAATTCAAGTTGAGTAAAACTCACAGGAATAAAATGAACCAAACAAGGACAGTGTTGAACTGCAAACATCATACCTGGTAAAAGCCTCTGCCAAGCTATCACCCTGTGCTTGCATAAAAGGCAGAGGAAGGAGATATGGTGGAGCCACGTGTCTGCCTGTGTCCCTGCCAGGACACCCCAGATTCATGTTGATGGACCCTGTGGGTACAGTGCTGTGGCTGCCACAGGCTTCTAACACTGTACCAGAGTCATACTAAGCACAGCTGGAAATTCAGAGAATTACTCAGTAATTCATATGGGGCCGCTCTAGAAGGACAGTTGTCATACGCTGTTAAAGATTGCATCTCTTTGCGCTTTATTGACTAAAAATTAGAATTTAAACCTTTAAAATATACATCACAGTGTCTGTAGATTATAACATTAACAAGCTTGTACTATTTCAGGTTGACTGACAAGATAATATATATTTAAATAAAAAATGACAGTGGGGCTCCACCAGATTTCCCTGGGATTCAAGCGGCAATTAAACATTACTCAGTCTTCTTTGTACCACAAATTAATGAAGAGATAGAATAATCAGCAAGGAAGCTTACAGCCAGAAAATACCATTGACGTAAAGTGATCATTAATAGGAAGTCAATATTTACTGTGCTGCAAACACACAGTCTTTCCTTTTGTGGAAAAAAAAATACATATATATAAACATGAGCCCATGGTAATGTCATTTCTCTACAGTGATGACTACTGTAGCTGCAAACAGCTATCAAATAAATATACTGCCAAACACTGTTAGCACTTGTTCTTGCCATAGAAATTAGAAAAGCTTACATACAGCTCTTAAATGAGGCCAGTATAAGTAGCTCTGGGCAATAATTCAGACTGTCCAGCTGTGTCATTTTTACAAGAGGACTGTGGCTAACAATAGCTTTCTAGTACCAGGAATAGTGAGAGCAGCTTGGGATGGGATGCTGTATGTGGAAATTCAGGTTATGGGTCATCTCAGTGCTGCTACCTCAGGCTCAGACCTTGTGGACTTCTGAAAGGAATCTGTTACTTCAAGATGTTGGGTTAGATTTGCAATACAAAGTAAAGACATACACAGCAACGTTAACCAGCGGAGCTGACAGTAGGTGTAGTGTTGCCACTGATTATAGCAGCAGGAGTTCACTGCTGAAGAGGAGTCATACTTCAAAATTAAAATTGATTAAGGACTTAAAAAGCATAAAGTCGGCTAAAGTGAATAAAATAATTTCACTGACAGTATTTAAGAAAAAAACTCAAGTTGCACATTTCTATCAATGTGTTAGGACAGGGACAAAATCTCACTAGCATGAAGTATAACATTTACTCAATTCCAAGGTGAAACTGCTTGACAACATGTTTCCTCGGTTCAATAACACATATGGTGGACTTGACAAAGGATAACCAAAATGTATCACTGTCTGAACCTAAATTCATTATAGTGATGGCTCAGCTTCATGAACCAAAATTTGGAAAGGGCTCTCCCCATGTGGGTGTGTCCTTCGTGCCTGCACAGTGGATTTTTTAGGTGAGGCACAGCGTGCGCAGAACTGGCCCCACCATTTTAACTCCTGAGTTTCATCTGCCACGTCCGAGCGAGCTTGGACGGTGACAGTGAAGTCCTCGGGACTAGAACCTACAGCCCCCGGTATTCCCAGGAGGTCTCCCATCCAAGCACTAACTTGGGGCTTACCCTGCTGAGCTTCCGAGCTCTGATGGGATCAGGTGTCGGGGTGGCATTTAACTGCCTAAATTCATTGTAGTGTTACAGTGATGAACTGTGCTTAAGGTTGCACTGCCAGATTCAGACTCATAAAATGATGTTATAGCAAAGTAATAATGCTGAAATGCCAGTCATGTTTTTATTCAGGCAATGTTCAAAGTAATTAACAGACAGATTCATTAGCATTAATATTATAATTAATAGTAAATGTTTTATGATTTCGAATGAGCTAGCACTGACGTTAATGGGAGGTGACTTCTTTTTGAAGCTAAAATAAGCTCTCAACAACCTTGAGGTTTCCACTTGTCTGAACATGGGAAGTTCCTTCACTTAGGATGATGAATGTGAACTTATTTTTACATATATATGTAAGAGAGGGCATAATTTTCAGTCCTTATATTTACCATACATAGTATATTCTTGAATGAAGAAATACCTGCTCTGTCTTGTTTGAAGGTAATTTTTCTTAATGCTGTGAATTCAGTTATAGTGGTGGTTCTAGTGCTGCTGTTGAATTGAACTAAGAAGTGAATCGGTGTATCAGATTGAAGAAATGTGCATATCCATAATTAGCTCTGAGAGAGAGTTTTTAAAGTAGCATAATGAATATGTTTAAATGTGCCAGTCACAGGAAGGCGTTTTTTTGTTCTAGAGGTTTCTAGAAAAGGGAGATACTTTTCCTGGTATGTTACTTTTTCCAACAAACTTCTGGTAAAAATTGCAGGGTTTTTTTTTTCCGAAGTATTTCTGTAGATTGTTTTAAAACATGAGCATAAATAAGATCTTCAACTAAAACTGATTGTTTTTACTTTGGATTAAGAAATTTTTATGCTTTTATTTCATCCTTTGGAGATGGGAAATATAAATTTGTTTTGTAACCTGTTTTAAAATGCTGGTTCAAAGAAAGTAGGGAAATGAAATGAATGTTTCTCCACTGAACAAAGTAAAACTTTATTCCAAAAAATTTTTGCAAAAATACCTGCCATTCCTAACCTGCTTTGTGGTGTGTGTTTCCTAGTGTGAGAAGCAAAATAAGATAGCACAGCTACACTCTCTGACAAACAACTTTCTTGATATCAGGGTATTTTCTTGTGCCAAGGAAAGGTAATTGTATTTCCAATAAAACAAACAAATAAAAAACCCACCGCACCATGTTCAGTGTGGAAAAACAAAGGCATTATCAGGGAAAACGCCTTTATGAGTTCTGTAAAGCCAAGGTATTATTAATGTTACTTTTCCTTTTGAAGTTTCTATTTTATTTATTGTGTAAAGAGATGATCTGCCCATATGCCTAGGCTTTTCAGTGTCTTTTGTGCTCTTCTTTATTTTGAATAGATGTGATGTATTATTTAATATTAGGAAGCCATCATTATTTGGATACAGAAACTCTAGTTATAATATTTAAAATGGGATATTATTTCCTCAGAAGAATATATTATAAAAGTAACGCTAGGCTGCAGTTTTGGAGGAACAATACAGAAGAGATGACCTTTGTGTCCACTATTGATTTGATTTAATCTAATTAAAAGCCAAATGAAATGGTCTCTGATGAAATGCAGATGAGCAAGAACTCAATATTTTGGCTCTACAGATCTTCGTCGGCAATGGTTCCCTTAGCAGTTAGGAGTGTTACAAAATCTTTTTAATACCTGACGTGCTCCTAGGTTTCCTCATAGGAACCACTTATAACATGGTTGGGGGTGCCAGCCCCAAGCCTTGCCAGGGTGGGCTGCCTGGCTGCAGTGTGAGCCAGAAATGCACTTTCCCAGTTGAAGACCTAAAAGATCCTGATGTGCAGTCTTGGCTTGTCACCTCACATACTCATCAGGCTGTACTGCTTTTCATTACCGTACAGAGACATGAAGGACAAGCTCCTGCCCTACTTTGTACAAGGTGGGCATAAAGCACTGTCAGAGCCACATCAGTGCTATGCAGCTCTTTCTAATATTTTGGGGAGGTTTTTTGCCAAATGTGAGTGCCTGTAGGAAGTGCAAGGCAAGGGTGTGTGTAGGAATAAGAAGGGATTTTTGAGTTAAGAAAAAGGGGTTTTAGAATAACAGACAGAGTTTTAAGGCCTGCTTGTCGGAGGAGACCAGAACGAGAAAGGATTGCAGGCGCCGGGCAGATAAGGACGTGAGGCCCGGGATCCCGGGCAGCGCGTGCAGCGACAGGATCGGGACCATGAGACCTTCCACGTGGACGCTGTAACCTTGAAAGATGGCTACGATCCAAGTTTCTTCTTCCCACAATACCCCTGGAATTCTCCCACACACCTCATTCTCCCTATTGGTTCCCTTGCTGCTCCTCCCTCCCCTCCTCCCCTTCGTTTGCATGCACCCAATGGAGTGCGTGACTCCTCCCCGTCTCCTCCCCATCTCCGCCCCTCGTCCCCGCCCTC